>VBVQ01000124.1:0-89363 GCA_011636635.1 Tetramorium simillimum | reverse complement strand
ATATATATATATATATATACATAGATCTTTTTAGACCTTCAGTACACGACTCTGTTATATTATTTTTGATTTAGCGGCGTTCAAAATTCTGTCTCTTTCTCTCTAGAAGATTGCTACATGTAACATCGATTTAATAACATTCGCTTTTTCCAAATAAATAAAATCACCAGCAAATAAGTAATGTCACAGGCACATAAACATACGTATAACTGTTGAGAATTGAATGGACTCCTACAATAAATAGAACATACGCCATACAAATAAGAGTACGCATTGCAATCTAATTTGCAATATTTACGTTAAGCTTTCAACACAAAATAACAATATAATGCTTGATACAAAAAGAAAATTTGTAAAAAGGAAAAACTTATTAGAATAGAATTAATCGAAAAATGATCACAAGTTAATGTCTCTTGTCACGTCTAGCCGTCAATGAGTTTCTAACTCTCGTTTGTTCCAATTCGTTCCAATTAGGAACTTTGTGCCGACTCATTTTCAGGTAGTCTTCCTCAATTGGGGATCATCTTTCGGCAGCCGTCGTGTAAATTTATCCGTCTGGTAATGTGTCTTGAATACTTCGACAGTTTTAGTGCTCGGATCATTTGCCTGAACGGACAGTCTACGCGCCTACTATGAGTCCCTCAGGGATAATAAGAAAGAGGGTGAAAGTCGATATAGAACGATGCAAAAGGCGAGGAGACTGCTGTGAGAATTTTCGCGTAAGCAGTTTTGCAGCTCGGCCTCCGTCGAGTGAAACGACTTTAATTAGGCAACTCGCTAACGACCCGACGGCAACATAAATCACCGTTAAATCTCCTCGGCTATGCTAAGAACCACCTTCGTCCTCATCTTTTCGATCTCTCTCTCTCTCTCTCTCGCTCTCTCGCAAACACGTGCGCGCATTTGTTACGATATCACTCCGTTATTGAGTTAGATCGAACAGCGAATGACTTCTTTAGTAAAACTATAGACAATAGAATTTCAGAATTTTTATCAAGAGACAATCTTGCGACAACGGCACAACAATGAGATATCCGTGTATCTATAGTGACTCATAAAACTAATCCAAATGTATTGTGAATTATTTACGGTACTTACTGATTAAAAGAAGGCAAGAAGGCATTAAAAATAATATTTCAATATTAACATAACGTATGAAAGAACAAATATCTATGAATTTACTACAGATATCTTTATTTTCGAGTTTTCAAAAGAAATTAATAACAATGATACAATTTGTTTAGCTTTAAGAGTTATTATATATGCAAACCGTCTAATATCTAATTATGACTAATTATAATATCTTAATGAATTCAAAGATCAGCCGATCTCAGTAATGCCTGGATCGATTAAGTTCTTAATAGGTTTAATTAATAGCTTG
This sequence comes from Tetramorium simillimum, assembly GCA_011636635.1. Lineage (NCBI taxonomy): Eukaryota > Metazoa > Arthropoda > Insecta > Hymenoptera > Formicidae > Tetramorium > Tetramorium simillimum. Next base: position 87,982 of record VBVQ01000124.1, on the reverse strand, counting down.
AGTTTAAATTATATAACAACGTTTTTACTTTTTCTCTACGTGTTCTATCAATGAAAATGTTACGATGTAAAATTCGAATTGTCAAATTTATGGTTCAGAAATTATTATCGACCTCGCGAGAAAATGTACATTTTCAACTTCCAACAAGTAATGTTAATAATGTTTGTTTTTGACATAAGATAGTGCTAATGGAACTTAATCGATCGACCGTTGTTACATTGATAAATAGATCGCATAAACTTTTATCGATGAGGTTATGAGTATATGCTCTCGTAACAATTGATATTTATTATACTTGTATTTTCAAAAAAGAATAAAGAAAAAAGTGCAAAGGGCACCAGTTGAATGTACCAATTGAATTGTTTGCAAAACGTTAAAAGCGCTACATACTGTTAAAAAATTACTTTTTTAAAAAAGGTAAAAAAGGACGCCAAGTACACGAATTAATTGATTGCGAAAAACTATTGTATGTATAACATAATGTGTTTCTTTTAATACTCCAGAAAGTTGAGAATAATATAACAAAAGTACTATTACAAAGTTACGTTACTGAAATAAAATTTATGTACATTATATAATTCTTTTATCAGTTTTGTCTATGGTTTGATATTAAAAATATTTTATCTAGTAAGATATAATATGATTTTGTATTATAACACAATTATGAGAGAGATCAAGCTTCTTAAGAAAAATATATAGGATGTCCCACCAGTTCTGTCTAGTAAAATATAATATGTATTTTATATTGTAACACAATTGTGAGACCAAGCTTCTTAAGAAAAATATATAGGATGTCCTACCAGTTCTAGCCACTTCTAATATCTTCACTATTTCAAGTCGTAAAAAAAATGTTATGTACAAAAGTTCTATAGTTTTGAAAAGGACATAATATGACGGCAATAGTTTTTTTAACAGATGGAAGCATATGAAAGATCTTAATCTAAAAGCCAATTTTATTTTGTTAAACGGCGTGTCCACATGTGGCTAAATTCGATAAAATAATGAAATTTAAGAATAAAAGTACTAAAGTACAATTAAAATTCACAGTTTCTGAGATATATTTGATTTTATTCTCTTTACTTACATTACAAAATATTTGAAATGTATGAATGCTTATCTTGAAACAAACAGTCGATAGTAAATTCCATGACGTGACAGTTAAACTTTCTACATTTTTCAATAAGTCGTTCATTTTTCGATATGTTTTTTATTTAATATAATAAGAAAGTTATTAATGTAAAATTTTTATATTAAAATAAATACTTCGACGAACAAGTAAATGTTAATTCTTTATTTATGAAAAATTCAGCGTAATTCATTCATAACACAAATTTGTTAGCTCAGCGATATTTGAATTGTATATTCTTCACAAAGTTCAAAGATTATATGAAAAATTAAGAGAAATCGGAACTTTTGCTATTCGTAAGAGTAACACAAAACACTGTAAGTAGTGAAAGCAGCGAAATTAATGTTCTTGCGATGATGAATCGTGATTCTCAGATTAGTCTGCGATAGATTAAACGTCAGTCTGGGAAAACAGTGTATCACGAATTCTCGGTCGTCACAAATTTCATATCACATCAATCTCCACCAAGAATTACACAGCATGGATTTCGTACCATGTTAGAATCTGTAAATGAGTAAAATAAGAATAATTACAAATTAACAAATTTCACTTTTTCGATATTATTTACTGATGACGTTATTTTTACTAATTCTGGAAATATTAATTTATATAATATGCAAATTAATTATTGGTCTCAATCGAGAATCCGCATGAGTTACAATAAATTGAATATCAAAAACATCAGTTAATGTGTGGAATTGACAAATAATTATGTAATATTTTATTGATAGAATTCTCCCTCCTGATAAAAATATGAAATTTTTTATATGCGTTATAAAATTTATTAGAAGATAAGTATTTATCAGGCAATGTGATTTCAGCAGATTATACTCAAGAAGTGAGAATGTCTCTGATAAAATTTTTCCAAATCAGTAGATAGAGAAGGAGACACGGCGGAACAGTTTCTTGGTCAGTTCATTTTTTTATATTTAACCTTGGACTTTTTCTTGTGGATAGCATTGAAAAATATTCTATATGAAGAAACTACATTGTAAGATATGATGCAATAGATTGCGGCAATATATTTTGAAATAAATCTCGAAACGTATACGTAATTCAGCGCAGATTATAAATCTATTTATGTACATATAAGGTCAATCCTTAACCCCTTCGCAGTCAATGACGCATATATGCGCAAAAAAAGTCGTGCCTCTTTTGCTCTATGACGCATATATGCGCATCTTGAAAAAAATATATTTATACTATTATGATTTAATTGTGCTTTGGTTTTTATATGTCTTTGGGGTCGCTGAATTCGAATCTAAAATCAGATTTTTCACTTTTGGCACGAAAAGTTATTTTTCGTCCGACTGCGAAGGGGTTAAAGTATGTTTCATAATATAAATAAGAACAGATAAAGCCACATTTCGAAAACCATGAATTTTAGGATCAACATATCTTAATACTTTTATTCTCAAAATTCTTATCGTACAGAATCATATTATATTATCGATTATTGGATATAATGTTTTTAATATTAAAACTTGGTAATAAAAGAATTATATAATGTATATAAATTTTATTTTAGTTGATGTAACTTTGTTACTTTTATTTACGTCGTAACTTTTTTATACTATATTTAAAGTGAATGAAAAGAATTATTATTTTGTACAATAGATTTTTCTTAGTTTAGCCTTCAATTGACATGTGTCTTTGGGATTTTTTTCTTTTAAAAATATAATTTTTTAGTGATAGCTATAAATGTTATGATAGTCATTTTCAATAATTACATAGTTACAAGCTTTACTCGTTTTTACTCGTTACTGTATTACAAATTGCACAATAATTCTTTTAGTTTTCTTATGTTTTTAAGCATTTATGATTATCAATTCAATTTAATTTAACTGATCATATCTTTGTATTGCCACTATTTTTTTCTAATAATTTTTAATGTATGCACTTACTGCGATATCTCGAACTCTAAGTATTCAGTTTAAATACCTCGGATAGATCGAGCTTAGATAATTTAGTCGTAAAAATGGCATTTGAAAAAAATCTTTTTCTTTAACGAAGCAGAAGTTTATTAGATTGGGAATTTTTTTATCTCCACACCTTTATATACCTTTATGCTATTCGCATCTCGCTTTGTACGTACGAACTATAAAATTACATCTCCGCAATATATTCCCCGAGATGAAAAATGAGCTTACCTTTATTAAGCCCCAGAATTACAACTGCGAAACTCATATGTGCTTTCGGATTAACGACTAGATTATTTTTCTCGCTCCCTTTTCTTCTTATTTCTCTTTCTCTGTGCCAACCATCCCTTATTTCCATTTTACTCTCGTACCTTTCGTTAATTTGCCAGTCGATGGCAAGCATCCTCTCGTATCTCTCTTATTTTCAACTTGAAAATTCGCGAACTAAGGGAACACCAAAAAAGATTCGCAGTCGAGATCCCCGTATGTGCGATTTCTAATCTTATCGTCGGTGTTTTCTTCTCGCGAATGTGCTCTACATTCACATCGTCGAAAGTTGCTCGCATATCCTGGGGCGGACCTGGAATGAGCTCGGGCAGGATCGCTCATCGCGTCTTCAATTTCGATGCGATCCGTATTTCCGTACACGTTCGAGCGTAAACAGTGATTTCGCCAACGGAGAGGAGATATCGCCGTCTCCTTACTGAACTTCCGCGCATATACTTTACGAATATTCGATACGAGTGGATTCAGCAGAGAAGTTTCTGTTGGAGCGGGGAAAAGATTGATAAGTGAAGAGAATCGTTCTGAATTTTTTTCTGAACATTGAGAAATCCGCCGTTGCCGCATTCGCGATGCGCATCGCGGTCCACACAGATAGAGAGTCCGCGCTCGTTATTAATCGCGTTTGCGCAGGTATTTAATAACATAATATTGTTGACGCGATTCGTCATGCTTATGAATATCGATGAAATCTCTCGACAAAACGATTTCACGCCTTTGAAATTTATACCGTTACACGATTCTATTATAATCACGCCATAATATTCCCTTAAATCCTAACTTGTTATGTATACATATATTATATTTAATATAATAATAATAACCTCAAAATATAATATAATCATCTCTTTAACATTTCTATTATAATGTACCGACTTATATGTAACAATATTATAATGATGTAATAACAGTCTTCCCTAAATTTCCTCTCCCTCCGTTTATACTTCGGGTGTCCCTGACGTAAGTATTTCGAGTAATCTCGCTGGAACTATGTCACAAGTTGGTCAGACGTTACGATCGATCGCTTTAATTTTATTATCTCCCTTCGTGACTGTTGTACCTTGATCTCTTCTCATTCCACTCGCTCCTCTTCCTTTTACCCGCACCCGCCTGCTCGAAGCTACTTCCGTACTTTCCGTGTTCTTTTCTCTCCTCCCCTTTTTTTTCATGTACCCTTCGAGATCGTGCTCGTAATTTCTTTTTTCAATCTTTTATGCAACACTATAAAGTTAGGTGCATTACATCCGAGGAGCTACAAAATTCTTGAACGAGAAGAATCACCTCTTACTTGCGCCTTAATTGCAATATCGATCGTGTTAAAAAGCGTGTACTTTTTTTTTTACGAATACGTAAGTTCTTTCCCTATCTCGTAGAATACGTATAAAACATCATCAAATTTTTCGACGTGGCTTAAAAGGTTGTCGAATAAAAATATATCAATATAATACGTGATTGTCTTGCGATATTATTGAAAAACGTCTCTTTGTTTTTTTTCTTTTCGGTCGATGCGATATCAAGATCCCTCTGGGAACACCGATTCCTGTTCGATTCCTGTTAATGTTATCTTTTACTGCACGTCATACTGCGGCGAATAACATCTATTCGCGCGCATCGCGGCGCACAGGGATTTTATATCGCACGTGATTTACCACGCGGCGGCGGAAATCTCGGTGCACGGAACTTACGGTGGAAAAGATCTCTCCTTTTCCGATTTTTCGTCACCGTCACCTCTCTCTCTCTCTCCCTCTCTCTTGCGCGCGCGTGCACGCCGCTCACAAAAATTCCACGCCGATAGATATCCCTTGTCACGTATCGACGTGCGCCGGGAGATGATACGGAGGATGCATCGAGAGTGCGAAACCTCGAGATGCGGCGGCACTTGTCGTCAAAAGAAGCACATCCTCGCGATACGGTGCGTAGATGTATTCGTGCGCGCGTACACGTTGTGCGGATGTAATGTAAACCCCCGCAAATATCCGCATATATCCGTGAACTCTATCCCCGTTGCCTCTCCCCGCCGATAGGCGAACGTAGGCGGTAATGGAATTTGACATTAGGATCGACGCCGGAAAGATGTGCTGCCGGCTCTTATACCGGGAGGAACGAATACAGACAGCCGCGGAAGGGGACGAACGACTTTTATCGCGAATATTGGCGGTCGTGGAAAATTCTACGCGAATGTATTTAACATTATCTGCGACAGGTAACATCGCGCACATGCGTGAATTTACATAGGGGAAAGAAACAAAGCACAAAGGAGAGACGATACGGCGTCCATTTATGATATTAATCATGTCGGTGGAAATGTTTGCTTATACGGAGTTTTGATGGGAGCGTTCATAAATCATAATTGAAAAAAAATCTGAGATTATGATATCGGTGAATGCTAATTAAGCTCTCTCCGAGCTCGGCGGAAAGCGTTGCTTCTTTTGCATTAATTATGGAGAGCTGCATTAGCGTTAATCATAAATATAATGTAATTTTAGCGTATACCGTACATATAAAACACAAAAATTTGAAGAAATTACATTAGCAAGTGTGTTCACACCTATATATATGGCGCGTGGGGATCGCCTAAAAATTTTTGAATGATAAATCTTGAGAAAATAATAAAGATAAATCTATAAATTAATATTTTTTTGAAAAACATGCATATTCTTTCAATTCCTCTTACATATTGCTCGAGATGTAATTTTTTTTAGTACACTTATACATTATAATGGGGGAAAGCGGTAGTTGTAAATTTCCCATGTGCACATTCGATGTTAATTTGTGAGATATAGCGACTAGCCAAGGAATATCCTTTATCTGCCTCGACACCTCGGATGTTCGAGCCGCTATTATTATCGGCGCAATACGCGGTTGTTAATGAATTAAACTCGTAATTTGCGTCACGATCAATTACGAATTACCGCGTCGAATCCGTAATTCGCCCGTTAATTGCATTGTAAATTATAGATTCTTCGTTATAAGCGCGCGTGCGAGCGCGAATGTATGCGTAATTAATCAATTAAGTGCCGCCGCACGCGCGCGCGCGCTCGCGCACGCGGAAGATTAGGTGCTCTTGGCAATTCCATTTAGGACCGGAGTCATTTATAACAGTCCGTTACGTGCGTTACGTATACTAGCCTCTCTGTGACCCTGACATTTTTAGTGCGAATTGCGATTTGAATATTTCCAGCGTGCGCCCGGTGCCGGTTTTGTAAATTGAACCGTTGTTTGCAACGAGATTGTCGAAAAGGTTACAAGTCTATGGAAAACACAACTCTATGGAAAACACAACTCTATGGAAAATCAACAATATCACTATTGAATGAAACAACGATTCAATTGAGGCAATAAATTAAATAAATTTTTTTCTTTTGTTTACTTTAATGTTTATTTTTGAAAAATTTTATTTATGTTCATTTTTACCAATGCAGATTAACTTTAATCTCACATTAACTTACATTCTATCTTTTTTAGTCCTAAGAAAAGATGGAAAGTAAATTAAACCAAGATTAAAGTTAATCTGCATTGGTAGAAATGGACATTAGTGGGATGAATTTTTCTAATCTTGAAATTTTTTGTACCTGATTTGTCAAGCTTCCTCTTTGTATTTTAAATTGTTAATCGATTGTATTATTGATAGCTGTAGTCATTGTTTTACTGTATTTTCAGATCACCCGAATGTCAAGTGCTACTTGGGTCACGGCGGGCTTCTCGGTCTCTCGGAGGGTGTCTATGTGGGTCTACCGATGATCCTGGTGCCGATGTACGGTGATCAGTTTCACAATTCCGCTGCCGTGAAGACCAGAGGTGCCGCGGTGGTGGTTGCGTATGAAGATTTAGATGAACAGTCACTGAGACATGCTGTGGATGAAATTTTCAACAATACCAGGTACGTCTATTCTTTTTAATATTAAAATGAGAAACTTGCTTTTCTTCCGTTCTTTAATACGTTTATATTTCTTTATATTTCTTTACAAGAAAATCTCTTTACGAGGCACAAAAAGAGAGATTCATGCTGTTAAAATTCATGATCGTGTTTCTCATCTGACACAAAATGAGAAATAAAATCGCGTAGCTAATAAATTAAATTCACAATGACTATTTTATTAGGAACAAATCCGAAATCAGCTTCTTTCTCGCGAATCTTTTAGACGCGTCGGCGGATTGTCTGGAGTTTCGCCGACGCATTTCCGGGCATAGAATTATCTATTACCGTAAGCTACCGTGCCGGCGATATATCGGTCGCGTTAAAATTTCTCGCTCGCGAGATGTCACGGGGAGGATAGTGGCGTAGAGACGGAAAAGGATCGCGGTGAAAAAAGGAGAATCGCATAATCTATCCGGATATTCGCTCCGTTGAATATCTCACGAGCCGTCCGGACGCACCGGATATCCGGCAAGTGCATCGTCGTTGCAGCGAGGCGCCTCGTTAATCCGTAGCGCGGCTCACTGGCGTCCCCGGCTCCCTTCTGGCCCCTTTCCCTCTCCCATCCCTTCCGTCAGCTTTCAACCACCCCTAGTCCCATCTCTCTCTTTTTCCTCGATGCAGTATCGCTATATCGCTGTCTCTTTCTCTCTCTCTCGTTCTCCGGGAGCAGCAGTGTTGTGTTGAGGAAAGGGGGTAGAAACTGTTGAGCAGGACACGGCGCATTCAGCACTCTTGGCATAGCCCTCCGGCAGGCGATTTTTTTTTCTCTCTTTCGACACGCCGGTCGCTTTCTTCGGCGTAAATTCGAGGCACGAATCGCGGAAAGAGCGGACGTGTTCCCCGGATGGTTCTCCAGCCCCCTCTTAATTCCCTCGCCTTCGTCGATCGACGGACGCGCGGGATCGGGCAAGCGTACAGGCGAAGCGAGCACATTTGGCCCGCGCGCGCGTATCGGACGCGGGGAAGTCGCATGGGAAATTCCGCGAGCATTAAATGTTTCACGGAGGTACCGAATCAACGGCACGCCGTCGATGACGACGCGGAGGCGTGTCGAAATGAAATTTTACATTATTCAACGTCTGTGTCCTTCCCCTTCCCGCCCTCGCATCTATTCCGCTCTCTCTTCTGCCCAAGTACGGTCAACTTGTTAACCGCACGCGCGTTACCGAGCCAACCACGAACTATAACCACCCTTCATGGTATGCTCATGGGGGTGCCGAACACGTGAAAGATCAGGGAACGAAGGGATCGATGTGCTCCCTTCGGATAAGGTGAAGGAATTGTTCGTTTATTTGACGTAACCGGATTCTTCAGAATTCTTACGACAGCGATGGCGGTATTTTACTTTTTGCGTAAGGTTTCTCAGAAGGTCTGATCTCAAATAATGCTTGAAATAAAAATTCTAAGACAATAAAGTTTACCGGTAAATTAAATGCGTATATATAATATACATATACATGTATACATGTATGTTATAAAATCATTAATTATTATATACATAATTTATATAGTAATATATTAATAGGGTAAACAGTATAGTAATTAACAGGGGTACAGTGATTGACACTTATATGACATATTTGTACCCATAAAAGACAAATTATTCGTTGCGTAATGAATCATAAAGTACTTGAAGAACTTTCTTCCTCAGTATCTTACAATTAATCGCGCAACGAATAGTTTATTTATTATGAGTCCAAATATAACGGAGTGTCAATCATCTTATACTGTCAATCACTGTATCGTTTCCACTATATGCATATTATAAAATAATAAAACGGTATAAATATACATATATCATACTTTTTATTACTTTTAATATTTTAATTATTACTCAGTTCTAAATTAATTGGGTCTCTCTGCGGTTACTTATAGTTCAGAATATTCGCGCTTTGATATCTTTTAATTTAAAAAAGAAATGAGCATTTTTATTTAATTGCCAGTTTTGTTTAATGGATATTTTCATGCATGAGATTTCACGTTGCTTTATTTCATTTTCATATCTCATCCTACACTTCTAAATTTAAACGCGTAATATCTCGCTCGAGCAACACATTCTGCTAAATATGCCACAACGCACAAAATCGGATGTGGCAAGAAAATTTATGTAATTTTAAAACCTTGATGCCTATGGTTGTATTTTCCGTCGTAAAACTTTCATCCGTTGCGCGTCCGTATGCGTGACTCTAATAACGCCGGTTGGTATCATCGTAATCGCCGCTTACATCGGCTTCTTTCGAGGCCTCGACTTATGGTAGCGCACGCGTGCGGCTTCTGTTTTCCCTCTTTAAAGCGAGATTTGCATTCGCGGAGCGCGCTCAAGAATGACAGCGTTATAATTATGATGCATGCAAAGTGTTTAAAGCGATGTTAACTCGAGCGGTAACAATGAGAGGCTTCAAGAACTCACCCTTTGAAAGTTACTGTTTTTCTTTTTGTGCTATACCGCAGGAAAATATGGAAAAGTCGTTGTCGAACGCATTTGTATATACGGAAGATGACTATTAAACTCACTTGACGTTTCCAATTTGGTATAAATTACGTTTGTCGGCTTCACACAGGAATCCATTGCTAAATGTCAGGGTGTGTTAAAGAGGGAGAGATAAGTTAGGGGGACTCCTAAACTTAACTCTAATGGGAACTTTGTGCTCTAACAAAAACTTGAGTTTGGTTTGGTACTTCGATTGATGAAGGGAGGGTTGAGAATTATTCGCAGCCGTGTGCTACGAGTACAAGGCCTTTTGTCTTGTACGAGATTCCGCTGTGTGATTAAGTATGAGGAGATCCAAATCGCGCGTAATGCATATGCATGTCCGTCTATCTATTAATTGAGCAGGACACAGACGTCGGTTATGTAGAGCGAAGTAATTGCAGAAAATTACGGAACTAATAAGCGTGACTTGCCCGCACGATTACCATTTCCGGCATCTCGGTTCGCCAGTGGCAATCGTTTTTCACGATACTCCCGCGGATTGCCGTAAAATCGTTATGAAATATGGCACGTTTAATTTGGTGAAACGAGGCGGCGCTGATGCGCATCATCGTGCAAAAATTTGCGAGTCGCTAATTACCACAGAAATAGCCAGTAACCATGAGTTTATAAGGAGATTACTTCCTTTCATCCTCTCATAATCCGTTTATGGAGAAATTAATCACTTCTCCTCTTCCTTAATGATCGTCAACTAATTTTATTATATCAGACAGATGTATCAAGTTCACAAATTTCCTTATTGTAACTTATGGACGGCGATACTAATTGGAGTTACGACGATAAATTTATCGAAACGATTGTTTTATACGTACAATTTAAAATGTGCGAGTATTTAATAACAATTATCATCGCGGTAATAAAGCACGCTTAATGTGCCACACGTTGACGGTAATAGATACGCGCGATTCAATCATTTCTCGCACGACAGCAGACCGACGGCGCGGCGTGTCCATTTGTACGCGCCAGCAATGCAAATCTTTACATATTTTTTGCATATTCTTTACATAGATAATTATTTCCTTTCGTGTAAACACATATCACTGCTTACGAGACATCTTTTAGACACTCCACATGATGTTTCTTAGATGTTCTATAAGAATCTTTTAGGCCCTTTATATGACGTCTTATGGAACATCTAAAAGATTACACATAAAAAGTGTGTTAAATTAACACACTTGGATTTGCAGTGCAGTTGAGCGCGATAAAGCCGGCTTAATAAATCAGAGCGGATATGAAACTGTTGCGCCCGACTGCTCGTTTTCGCGTCGTACGACACTCCTTAACGTCAGTGTAATCACGATGTCGTTGAATTTACGAGCTGGCGCCTTCGACCTCTAGCTAAGGATCCGCTGAAGTTGAGGCGATATACGTGCGATTCCAGTTTCATTATAATACCATTCGCAGACATGAATTTATCCGCAGGCGCACGGTGCGTTCGGTCCCCGGAAGATGATCCTCTAAGTTATAATCCTTTACCTCTTGTATCTCTCCGTACGGATTTCTTAAGATCAGAAAGAAGATTTTAATAAAATATACCTCCGCGCGGAGGAATGGTAAAGCGAAATAAACACGGGAAAAAATATAAAAGAAACGTTAATTAGAATGCTAAATTCGTTAACTTAATTATATTAAAAAATTGCAGAATTGTATTTGGTTCGCTATCTTGAATCCAGCATTTTTTAATTTACCAAATGTCTGGACTGGAACTTAATTACGTAATTGTAGTTGAAAACTTTTAAATTCCTTCGCGTACCAATTATCGTTATCTTATGCAATTGTTATGAAAGTAATTTTAATTTTGTTTTTATTGGAAGATGTAACAGTTGTATTGAACTCAAAATAATATAGATTGCCTTTCTAATCGTAAAGCGATTCTAGCCGGATATGTGTTTCAATATTCCACATACCGACAATGCGGGTATGATTATTGAAATGGATCAGATGTGCGCCATGCCATTGTACGTACTATGGCGAAGCCGCATTGTTTTAGAAAATACGGTGCGATTATTCGAATGCGATATTATATGAGCGGAGAGAATACCGAATTATTGGACAGTTTGAAAGCGCCGCTAACATCATTTCGATGATGTCATACGGGTCATATGAATCCATAATGCGTTAATTACTTCATGTTGCGGATTTACGAGCACAGAGCGGCTGAAACTGCAATATGCAGCCAAGGCTTTTACATTTCGTCATCGTTACCCTTCTGTAGCGTTAATAAAAAAAAATCTTGACATGTATTTCAACAAATTCAATTTTAATAAATCGAGAAAAATAGGCTAAAGATAGAATTAATTTGAATGCATCGTTGAATTTTTAAATAAAAATAAATTTGTGTAAACGAGCGCGTCAGATGAGTAACTCGAACAAAGACGAGACGTTATTGTTTTACACGTTGCCTAAATCATAATGTGAAATACACGATGAAACAAATATGAGGGAGGATATGACTGATTGAAAATATAGATCGTCCCGTGAAAAGCCGAGATTGATTTTAACATTACAATTTTGCGTTACAATGATGTTCGCTTCGTGTGGCGGTTAAAATAATAGAGCGCGTGCAGTCCCGATAATGAAAGGAATTAATTAACGTAGAACGTTAAGCAAAAAGCAAATGTTTGGTGGGAGAGCGTAATTCACGGATTGAAATATTTACATTTTCCACCAACTTACAAAATAGTTCGTCAAACCGATGTAATAATGAGCGAGATAAATCGACAGAGAATGATTTTCTCTCGATTTGTTTAAACATGCGGGCAATTTGTGTGAGGGAGATCGAGATTAATTAGACTTGGTAGCAGACATCGTAACATTCACGATGTTGATCAATACAGTCCTTCAGATACGTGCTCGGAATATATCAGAATAATAATTTAAAAATGGATCTTTTATAAAAATTAAAATGTGTGTTTTTTTTTTATACAAAGACAAACCAACCTTTTATATGCATATGAAAGTTTGTCGGGAAAAGATTCACAGATAAAATAAAACGTGAGAAAAGTGGAATCTGCAATACTCGGTATCAAAGTTCGCGTCGCCATCGGACATTTAAAAGAATCTCTCTGAGATTCCAGAGATAAAAACAAAATATATTATTGGTAGAGCAAGGATTGTAGACCGCGCGAGATTGTAGACGCACAGAGACTCATTCTGCAGAAATAAATTAACGATACCGAGTGTATCCAATTATTTCGTCTGGCCATCCTCTTGGCCATTGGGTTGTTACGCGACGCCGCACTTTCTCGTTTTCCGCGGAGTAGTTCTCCTCCTTTTTTTCCTCCAGCTTCTTCGTCCACCTTCGTCGACCATTACATCCCTTACAGGCGAGCAGGTGCGCCGAAGCACTCATAGGACCCGCACAGTTCTCGTTTCTGCCTTCGAGAAAAAGAGTCCCCTTTCCTCTCTCCCTCTTTCTCGCTCTCTCGCTCGCTTCCGCAAAGAATAAGAGTCCCTAGCACATTTTGCCTCTCGAATAAATCCGGCCGGAAGAGCCGTGGGTGAGCAGCGGTAGAAATGCGGCGGGGTCGGCGGCAGCGGCGGCGGCGGCGGCGGCGGCAGGGAGAAAAAGGGGGACTGGGGAATGGCGGATTGTTGGAAGTGGAACTGGTTGAAAGGGTTACTCGCTCGCGGGAAAGAGTAAGGACGAGAACAACATGGCAATAAAGTAGACAAGGTGAGGCCGGTAATACGGGATAGGGGAAATGGAGCGCGGGAGAAATGTCTGAGAGGGAGGAAAGAGGCCGTGTGGGTGAACGGAGGAGAGGGGAAGTTAGAGATGTCGGGCTAACTCGACGACGGAACCGCACTACGTTATCCCTCAGCCGTAACCGAAGAAGAAGCGCCAGAGAGAGCGCGGAGGGTCTGAGGGATGGGAAGGTGGGTGGACACGCGGGAGAAAGGAAAGGGTGGAGAAGGGCGAAGGGTGGTGCCTTACCTCCTTACAAACTGCCGAAACTTTGACTACCGCCGCTCTTACGTGCCAGCTTGCGCCCGTAAGTACATACTACCCTCTTGGCTTTTGCGGTGTGCGTACGTGTGTCGATGTTCCATCGTGCGTGCGTGTTAGATTAGATGAGCGAGCTTGATGTACGTGTGCGAGAGGGAGCTCATGCGCGCGCGCGCGCCACCCGGTACAGTGCGCTTAAGTAACGCCTGCGAGTTATCGCGCGAGCTCTACCCCCGTGAATGGGGGTAGTTTGGAGTCGAATTTGATTATGGGTCCAAAGTACTTTCGTACTTCGCGGTAGGAGGAGAAGCAGAGGGAGGAGTGGAGAGAGTGAGAAGAATGAGAGAGCGACGTTAAAGCACTGATCTCGTATCTCGCGATACACCCGTTCAACCCCCTCGTACGTTATGGTTGTACTGAGTTAAGTAGGTCACCATCGCGCGTCGAAACTCGTTTTTTTCCAATGGCAAATTATGAGCTCTTCGTCGGGAGAACCTGAAGGAGAAAAATTTGTTGCGATTTTACGTTCGCTTCACCCCGTATCTAGAATTGAATGAAATTATGTTCGCGCGCTGATTATGTTCGGAATGTTGCCCCAATTTAGCAGAGAGTTAGGCCGAATCTGAAATTCAAATAAGACCCGAGAAGGGGAAAAGTTTCCAGAACGGTGTCTGATTGTTTGGAAATTTGACAAATCTTGTTGAAATGAAGAAAAATCCAAGAAGAATCTCTGTCGACCTGACTTCGATCGTTCTCTAATTTGGTTTTATGCAATCTTCTTTCTGATAGAGCACCGTGTTTCTAAAAAGATTTTCGGTGAATCTAACATTAATCTGTTCTAGTCTACTTCTCTAATTTAAAATTTAACTTCTTTTTAAAAAGAAAAGAAATGCATTATCTATTCAAGAAATTATTGTACAAAATTTATACGAAATTTAATTTTAAAATAACAATTTTAGAATTAGACGGCTAGAATTTAAATATTTTGGTGATATTTGCAATTTATGTTAGTTTTACAGAGTAATTATTTTAATCTTTATATTATAAAAATTCTTTTTAGAAATCGTTTCTGAATGAAGAATCTATATCAAGTTTCCTAACAAAACGAGTTAGCTTTTCGCAGGAAAATAATGAATTTGCAAATCTTCTTCAAGATTTCTCCCGAAGCGAGAGTTTTTCATTCTTCCCATCTCTTTCCGACGTCGTTTATATTCAAGATCGTTCAAGAATGTCATTTAGCTAGGTTGTGAATTCGTGAAACTTCTTCGCGAGTCCAGAATCGCATGTGAACACAAATGTTATACATCACTAGCGCTGTACCAGCGAGCTGTAAGCTCAAGTTGGGTTTGCAAGCACAATCACACGCAGTGATCTTCGGGGATTGAACGGCCACTTCGCGTCCCCCGCATTTGCGGGGGCCAGCGAAAGCCGTGGGAATGGGACGTAAAGGGCAAAGGAGTATCTTGAAGTTATATGGAGCTGGCACGGGTCACGGCTCTTTCGAGAAGTCGTAAACCGTACTTGAGACCGTATTAGTGTAATACGGTCTTAAGATCGTGCTGATTATATTTATCACTTGTAGAAACGCGCGGACGTTATCTTCGAGAGTCTCGTAGCAACGTTGTACTCCGGCAACTGCCTTTTGATCAGTCTAGGATTCTCGCGTGCGCCGCATAGAAAGCATCCTGGTAGCATCTTAGACGAACAGCGATAGCATCTAGATCTATCCGACCCCTGTGAATTAGACGTAGCTGTGAATGAATTTTACAAATTTTGAATTAATATATATTTCTAAATTACACTTTGAATAATGTCGCTTTTAGATTGTACATCGAATTTCATTTGTACATTATTAAAGTACCTTCGAAATTTCTTTATTTGGAATATTTTTAATTTTGATATTTTTTACGTCTTTTTTTTTCCCCGATGAGTAATTTACTAAAAACGTGCTTTCCACGGGGAAAACAGGTGAATGGACATCGAGAAGCTGGAAACGCTTATTCGTGTTTCAGTCACATAAATCATGTACGCGCGATACAAATCACCTGTTTACGCGCGTGACGCAATCGTTTGTGAACACGAGAACGCGCGCGCTAAAATCCAGCTTATCCTGTTACTTTCATGCTTGATCAAAATATCGAGCTAGAATATTGACAACTGCATAATAGCAAATGGTAAGCATTGATTCTACAAAATATGAATATTTTATGATTAATATTTTGGAAAAAACATTAATAAAAAAGGTACCATTTTATATTCTATATTACAGAACTAGTTTTGTCAACATAATTTTGATGCCAGCAAAATATCACATATCGACGTTGCGTTCGGCATTCCAACATTACAGAAATGATATTTAACAGTCGTAGGGTAGAAAAAATAAGGGTCGTATATTACGCCGTTATAGGCGCTATCCAAACGACGTCGTCCGCGAGGGTCGAGAGGGACCGAGGGTTGAAGCACGCGTACCGCATCGATGCCGTACCGATACCTCGATACCATCGGAAGCGAGCGTGCCTACTTGCCGGGTCGGGAGAAGCAGCGCTCGTAAATCAACACCGAGCAGCAATTAAGGCAGCGTGCGGAAACGAGAGAGGAAGGGAGAGAGAGAGAGAGGAGGGGGGGGGGACAGGGAGAGGGTTAGAAAGAGAGAGCAGCGCTTTCGAATCGCTCGACAATTTTACATTACTCATGCATGTAACGTTGTTGCGTTCGACAATTGGGGCGGCTCACGCGACGTTAAAACGACATGCTCGCAACGCGGGTGTGTTTAACGGTAGAAAGAGAGAAAGAGAGGAAGAGAGCGAGAGAGAGAAAGAGAGAGAGAATTTCGTACCCCTCATTATTTCACTCGTAATGGCCAGGACTGACAATTCCTCACTCTCGTGTCTGAGTCGCCATCGTGATCCTCCCTCGAGTGATATTCCCTTTTTTTTTTTCAAACAGTAGCGTCGAGAAAGTCGAGACACGGGACAACGCGTTTCCAGACAAATGTCAGAGAAATGTCGCGTGTAGATAAACGACGACGTGCATAGATAACTTCACAAAAATGAAGATTGCATATCACAATTATACAACTTCGATCGTAATATATACATTCAGTAATAATCTATTATATTACATTGCTATTAAAATACGTGTAATATTATTGCAGATTATATTGCTAGTCCGATTTATTTAATCGATAGCTGGTCAATGTCTGATTATTGTAACAGTTACATCACTAATATTCTAAATAATTTCCTCGTTTAAATCGCTAATTCATCAGAGTCATTAAAATTATGCAATTGTGTTTATCTTACAATGAAACGACAAATTAAAACGTATGAGAACTGATACATCTGTATTTATCAAATGTATAGACGCGCTATCTTAATACATGGCAGCTTAACGCATTTAACGTATTGATCGCTTCTTTTATTCAGGTCCGACAATAAAATCCGACTAGGTATACATTGTCTACATAAGAACGAACGAAATTCAAACGTGGTCGATTTAATGACGATCGCAGACACGTCCACCAACAATTTCGCGTTACTAATGCCGCGCCGCGTCGCTCGCTCGGTATCCTCCATTATTTCACACGATATGTTTATTTTTGCTGGCCGCTGTTACCCGTCGATTTGTATTCACGTCTGTTTCACGAATTTGTTGGAATATCGAATGCTCACTCGATCGTGTGTGTATTCGTAATTATATCGGTCCGCCAGCGGTAGCGGTGAAGAGGCAACATTGGCGATGCGACGCTGCATTGTTTAAATAATTTTATATTACAAGTACATGCTATTCCCACCCCCCCCTCCTGTTGCGCAACAATAGATACATGTATACATACATACAACTCCGACGCGATGCGGAATTTCCTGTACGGCGGACACCTGCGTCTCGTGTACTTTGTTATTTAATCCTAAATGCATTTCGCGTTATTGTTGCGAATTAAGTGTTGTTTAATCGCCTGCTTCTAATTTTAACGAAGTTTATAGACACAAGTCTAAAATGATATTAAATAGAAAGAATATGAAACGAGATATCAAAACTGCTGATTAAAACCTGGAAGCACGCGGAATAATATTAGAAGAGAGAAAAAACCCGTTGGCGTGAATGAGGATGTGTATAAAGATCTTTTTCCATTAAAATTGCGAATACCTGTGCAAAATCTCTCTCTCTCTCTCTCTCTCTCTCTCTCTCGTTTTACCGAGGAAAACAGTTTCGAGAATATTTATGAATTTTTTTTTCAAACATTCTACGAATAATTTTGTATGTTTTATTAAAATAAATTCATTAAGTATTTTTATTGCGCTAAAGGTTGCAACAAAGTCTTTACAGTCGACATGCATTTTAGAAACTCGTAGCCATGCCGCTGTCCTTTCAGACGCGTTTGCAAATTGCGCATACACATCGTGTATACACGGTCGCGAGCATCCGAGTCTCGCGATAATTAATTCTTTCCTTCGCATGAAAGGTTGGGGCAATGACGGTGACAGCAACGGTGCCGCTTCGCATGTAAAACCAACGAGTTCCACCGCGAAGAGAGACGCGCACGTCATGCATGGAACATCAAGGATCTTCTCTATAGCGGCGGCTGCTGCACGCGGAATCGATATTTTTTTTTTCATTTTTTTATTTTTAGGATACCATAGAAATTTTATTGCACACGCGACGAATAATATCCCATAAAAGTGCCGAACCACCGCGCGCGCAATACCGCCGGGATGCGCGTTTAGGGTACCCCGGCAAATTCGTGACACGCATCGAAAAATTCGCTGTTCCATCGGTCCCGAGGGTCGTCGAATTCTTCCTTTTACGCGTGCACAACTTGACTTTATTTCATTCTAAACAATAAAACATTTACGCGACGTTGCAAAAGAATCCGATGGCACGCACGTTACGCCTCTGCTTTTATCAATATCTTTGTTACTGATAAATTCATGTATGCGTGTGCCTAATGCGTGTTTAATCAATTATCAATCAATCTCCTATTGTCGAGCTATCGTAATATAGATTAATAAAGGAAATGACAGAGGATAGCTAGTTGTATGAAATTTAATTACGACTGATAGGTATACAACAAATTTTGTAATTAAATTTCCTTTGCCCATTATTCGAATTTTCTGATTGAACGAGCGATCTATTGAAAGCGATAAATAGAAGATAACAATTCTATTCCAATTTACTTAAAAATATTAACTCGGAAGGAAACAAATCGCTGAAAATTTATTATTTGAAAAATCTATTGTACGATTAAAGCACATTGCTATTTTTTTTATCGTATTTTTTATTATTAAAATAAATTTTCATTTATATTATATGAATGTCATAAAGTTATTGAAAATTTGTCAAGTTATTGAAAATTTGTAAAGTTATTGAAAAAGAATGAGGGACTCGGAAAAATCGGAAGTAACAGTCTATTCAGCTTTCCGGTGTATAATTGCGATCGCGCGTTTGTATGGCAAACGCTCAGAGTTTGCAGACGAAATGCCTTGCAAAGTTTGTGGCGTGCGACGAACAGAGCGCGCGCCCTCGCAAATAATAGCGCACTCGCGGTTGTTTAGCGGACATTGTGCGGCGTAATTGCCTGATCGAAATGATTTCGCACGGTCTCTCCTGACGAAATTCCATACGGCCGCTACGGCCGTAATTCGGTAACCCCGTTATTACCGTGCCGAACGCGGGTTCCAAACAAGCTGCGCACCACCAGTAACATCCCTCTCCTCTAGCGCTCTCTCTCTCTCTTTCACTCACTCTCCCTTTACCCCTCTCTGGAGTTGTACCGGTAATTTTATGTCGGACGAGCGTGTTCGCGCGAGTTACATCCAGCGGCATTTTAACTGATTTACGATCTCTCGGTCATTAAAGTATGCCGTGTTAGAATATAGATCTTCATCATGCGCTACTCAACGTAAACACTTAAATTATTAAATTTGTTTTTTCTTCCAACAAAATAATATTTATAATATTAATATTGTTATTAAAACGTTATTAAGCTCACTGATTTAAAACTTGTTTATAAAGTAATTAAGGTTTACTTGTTTAAAGATGATTAATATAGAAAAAGTTTATATTGAGGTGCCGAAATAAATATCAAGATACGTGTTTAACCAGTTTTTTTTGGGTGCAATTTTTCGAATTTGGACAATAAGATCGGATGGTCATATCAAACACGTTCGATATGCTGTCGAATACGTTCGTCGTATTCGCACGAGCGACTTCAAAGGACATTCATTTTCCCTTTGTGAAAAAACTCACTTTCTTCCTTTATTTCGGCGAAAAGATCACGCGGATTTTATCTTCGGAAGAATATTCATCCTCCATTCCTTTTCCTCTTTCTTTTTTTTTTCTTAGTCCTCCGCCGAAAGATTGCGCGGATTTCATCCTCCAAAGGCATATTCATTTCCGCTCTGTATCGGGACTCGCGTTCTTCGCCTTTCGCTTCTCACCGCGCCTTTGATAAAAGATTACGCAGGTTTTATCCACGAATCACTGGCAGAGAAAGAGAGAAAGAGAGAAAGAGAGAAAAGGGTGTGGATGCTAACTCTTTAGGATATATAAAATCAATAATAGATTTGAAAAAAATGTGTTTCTCCTATTCTACACGATGCAGAGGATAATAAATATATTTAGGATATTTTGAACACTTTTGTACAGTTTTGAATATAACAAATATTATATGTGTATATTTTGTTAAATTATTTTTCAATGACTTACTACTATTTTATTATTTAATTGTGTTGCAATAATTCAAATTGTTTTTCGACATTCTTAATGACTGATTCTCTTGGCAGATAACTTGTGGAATTGAAACCCAAGTCCCATTAGTTTTCATACAGTTTCTCTAAATTATTATAACGGACATATGCACGTCGCGCGAAGAGAACTGCGCGAGTTGCGAGAAATTAGGTTCGTTTTACTTGCGGATTTATCCGTTCGATTACGTGCGAGAGCGAAACCGCGCTATCTAGCTCGGCATCGAAATGGCGAGTACGTTCGCGTGATTACTACGCTACGAGCAGATTAATACGCGGGAAATACGGAGATACGACTGACGATAGAGCTCGTGCACGGATAGAAAAACATGGCAGGCCAAATTTCGCGATTTCGGGGCGGATTACAGAGTATTACCATTATACAAATTGTATGAGTATTTGAGAAATAATTTACATTTCAAGGGATAATTCGTAACTCACATATTCGAATTATTAATGCACAATATAGGCTTAAATTCTTAAATCCTAAATTATCATGCATTCTACTTTATGATAATGTAGAAAATATGTTTTCCATTCTTCAGTATATTTAACTTTTGTATTTAAATATAAGTAATTGTTCAAAAAGAGATAAAACGATAAGAATGTCGCAAGGGATTGTAGGAAATTATTGGACGTATTATTATTAATTACAAAGAGGCAATGTTAATTTCTTACGCATTTATGGTATTAGAGTATCGATGAAGCTTCTTTGATGATGCTAGTTCGATGCTCGTCGGGTATTAAATATCTATAAAGTTTGATGCATTCTCTCTTTGAGAGCGAAATCCGCGCGACTTTCTCAAGATGACGCCGGTCGTTTAAACGCGCGGGGGCGCGGGCGGAATGTCTCTACGACGTTATAAGATATATATTTCGGATTTTGATCTCGTCCCACATAACACCGCGAGGACTGCTGCGCGCTACCCCGCGACGAAATTTTTCCCGGCCCACTCCCTCGGTCGCATTACCCGGGCGACTTATCGAGTTACAAAGACGTATATCGCCGGGAAGCGATTGGATTTTCCCGACCGCCGTCTAGCACCCGACGAAGGAGAAGGCTCTCGGGAACGAGATCAGTTATATATATATATATATATATATATATATATGTATGTATATATACATATATATATGTATATGCGTGCACGAGTGTACCGGGTGTCCAACATCAATCGAAATAAGGTCAAACGTCAGCAAAATGCCAGAAATAATGTATTTTGTATCGCGAGAGAAAAATATATTTAGAATTTTATATTTTCAAGAAATACTCCCTGTTAGTTGTATGCGTTCAACTTATAAAGATACTTTTGTATTATTATATTCTATAAATTAATAATGTTGATATTTATTAACTATTAAGAGATGTCTTATTTTGGAGAGCTGTTTTTTTGTAAGAATTGTTTTCATTTTATTTCACTTCTTTTAACTATTTTATATTAGATTTTGTATAAATGTTTCAATACGTATTCCTACATAAATTTGAAGACATTTAGAAAAGAATGAGCTCTAAGACACCCAGTGTGCATCCGACTGGCGTACACGTAGATCTTCTGTCTCGGCACATGATAATTTAGGGTAGAATCGGCGCGATGGTCGATCTTTATGCATCGGTAACGGTTGCCAAGTGTCCCGCCCAATCTTCGAACTGGAAATACTTATTTGGTGGAGAGCACCGCACACCGGCTGTCTCCGGCGAACGAATCGCCGATAAAGATTGCCGCGCCATTGGCAGCGCCTATGCACACGGTGGCCGCCAAACCGCGGGTGGTCGAAGAGAGGGCGAAGAAGAAGAAGCGGAGAATGCGGATGTGCAATGGCGCGTTTATCGTAGCCAGAAGAGCGGCCGAGATCGCGGTTAGTTAAATGGCGAGGGGGGATGGGGAGTGAGCTAGAAAAATTTATATCTCGGTATACGCACTTCTTTTACCAACAAATCCGTTGGTAAACTCGCACTTTATTTCTCCTCCGGCTTCGCAATTGAGATGCATTTGCGAACTGAATTATACGCCGAGTAAAGCTCCCGATTAATGGCAGTCCGGCGATAATTGCTCGATCATTTGACCGGATTTGATCCAGTCGGCGTTATCGCGATTGTGATAAATAGTATAACAATACGCGATCATCGGCGACCGAACGAAATCGTATCGTTGCCGGTTCGTTGGCGACTCGTCGTGCAGTCGCCGTTAATTATGATTGAACGCTAATTAATCGAGATACTACCAGTGCGCATAATTATGAAATTAAATGGATAGAGTTACAATAATTTCATTCGGTCCGGTACATTCGTCAAGAGAATTACGCAATTATTTTGATCCTCGTGGGCCACTCGACACCTATCATAGAAGTCACTGAATCACTGTGAAGGGAAAAATCGACTTCTCAATTGCTCCGGCGAATGGAACTGGCTTTGAAGCTAAGATGGCAAGTTCCGCTGGGACATTCCATATATCAGAGAGATATATCGGCAGAATATTGTCTGCCACGAAATTATTGTACGATAATATAGACTAGTGCAGTGGGACAACTTCGTATTGCGATGCAGTCGAGGGCCGCGAGAAGAGCCTTTTAACCCGGCTAATCCGATGGGAAAGACATTCGGTCGATGGTCGGTGTCAAAAGGTTGGTTACTCCGGGAACCAGTTAATCTTTTTCTCAGCCCGTAGGGACGGCCACCAGTACGTGACTCGCGACGGGACGGGTAAACTTTTATTAAAAATCTAATTGGATCGGAACTCGGACCCGGGGGCCACTCCGCTATCGTAGTATGTCTGTGTATGTGTGTGTGTGTGTGTGTGTGTGTGTGTGTGTGTGTGTGTGTGTGTGTAAAGAAGAAATGTGTGTGCGTGTGTGTGCGGCGTCACCTCATTCGGCCGCCCATATTATATAAACTAATTTAAAAAATATATAGTTAGATTTTTATGAAAATAATATCCAAGAATCTTGATATGACGTGAAAAATCTAAGAAGCAAAAGTACATTATTAATAAGTAAATTAAAGAAGTAAAAGTAAATTTATGAAAATTAAAATAGTCCTCGTTGCTTTTTTCCTGTAATCAATCCTCTTTCCATTATATTTATTTTAAAAAATTTGAGAGAGGGAGAATGAAAATAAATCTCGTGCTTTGATAAACTAGTAAAATATAGATAAATTTTGGGAAAACAAGTCTAATTTTTAAAATAAACATAAAAACAGTTATATAAATATTTGAAAATTTAACGACACATGACTTGTGTTTGTGTTTGTGGAGAGTATATATATATATGTGTGTGTGTGTGTGTGTGTGTGTGTGTGTGTGTGGAAGGGGATGATGCTCATTTTTTCATCATTATCTTACTCTCTCGTGAACATAAATCGTTTCATGACGCAAGAAAGGCGTTCTTCCGCAAAGAACGATCTTCACCTCATTCGCGAGGAATCTGGGATCCCGCGGGTACTCGCCCCAAAGACGTTGGGAAAAATCTATATGTCCTCTTAGTAGAATCTGAGGAGGACAGCGTCCGTAAATCCGTCGCGGCTTCTTAACCCCGTCGGCCGGCTTCCGACACTTTTTGGCGGCGCCCCTAGTCCCGTTTATCTTTGCTGCTGCATCTCATTAATCTCGAGTACGATCTACGTTCTTCATCGAACGGGATGCTCTTCCGCGAAGCGTTTCGGCGAAATTAAAATTTACATACTGGCGATCGAGTCCAATGGCACTGCTCCTATAATCAATGATCAATTTTTCCACGCCGTAGGTTTGTTCGTCACTGAGATATTTTGTGTTCTATCTTCACTTTTCTTCTTTTATAAAAAATGACGAAATGTTTTCGGTATCCTAATGAAACGGAACAGTTTTAAAATCAATTAATATTCATTGTTATTTTAATAATAACAAAAATTTAAATTCTGAACGGGTATAAGCTATATTGCTTATTTAAAATTATTATAAATTATAACACAGTCGAATCTCGTAAACGGATTCGTTTGTTTATCGAAACGAATATTTTTCTTAGGTATTACATTCAGTTTGCTGAAAATGTCACTGTTGCGTAACATGATTCAATCGATATAAATTGGCAGGTAACTGTCGAGCAAAATTCACGTGAATTGGCGTAAAACAAACGCGAGTAAATATCGTAAATATTTGTCGTTAACAACATGACCAACGACGCAACATCCGTTTTTAATTGTTTCGCAGCACGGGACTAACGAAAGGCTGGTCCAATATTGTTTGTCATGGAAACATTTTTTCCTTCTTCAACGCGTTAAACGACTGATTAATCTCGCGTGTACTTTTTGTTTAAAAAAATAGCTTATTTGATTTCAATAATTGTGATATTGCAATATATTAAAATGTACGTTTTAAATAACATGTGTAACATGTTTGTTTTAATGAAACATTTGTTATACCAAAATTTATACCAAAATATACCTCCAATTGTCAAAAACAGATTGATGATAAAATAGCGAGAATAACTACAAATTTTATTCCAAATCTCGAAATTGACATTTTGATTATATAAATCTTCCATACAAATTGTGGAATGGATTAATTACCTTTAATTTAATGTATAATTTATGTGAAATTGAGAATTATGTAAAGATAATTAAGTATTAATTTTTTTTACATACTTCCAGGATATTTCCAGGGTTATATTTGCACTTTACAACTTGTAAATGGAAGACGATGCTTGTCAAACGCATAAATACGTGTGCAGCCGCGTGCATTGCGGGAACTAACGCGGGTGCACGTCAACCGGGGGTCGTGCCGTTAGCGCGATATTGTAATCGCGGATTTGAGCGTTGTTTGCGTCAGCTGCAAGCATAACGTATCGGTCTTTTCTATTTTTGGTCTACCAATTAGTTTGGCGCACTGCCGCCGGTCATGCGCGTGCGAATTTCCGCGAGGGTTTCCTACGCGAGAGCGTACGGTTACAGCGATTCGCGAGTAATATCAACGCGCGAGTCAGAACGAAAATATAGTCGGTTTACCCGCTCGGTTTGCCTCTCAATTTACCGGTTTAACCTCACCAAAACACGATTTGGAGTTATTTTTGCGCACAGGAAAGAATTCGGTGTACGTCGTGGGAGGGAAATTTATTTTCTATTTTCTTGAGAAATTATGACTGTTTTTACACCCAAACTCCATATGAATTTCTGCATTTAACAACAGCCTGGAAATTTAGTTTGCCAAAAGTCCTTTATTTTCCAGGTTCTCACAACTTGAAAAGTAGTTTTAATTTTAATTAAATAGAAATTAATTTGAAGCTCATCAAGTTCGATTAGAAAGTTAAAATTTAGTGCTTTGAGATGCTGCTTATACATAC
The DNA here is from genome assembly GCA_011636635.1 of Tetramorium simillimum. Taxonomy (NCBI): domain Eukaryota; kingdom Metazoa; phylum Arthropoda; class Insecta; order Hymenoptera; family Formicidae; genus Tetramorium; species Tetramorium simillimum. The sequence continues at coordinate 62,243 of VBVQ01000124.1, read as the reverse complement.
ATACATATATATATATATATATATATCACTTGCGATGAAGAAGTCTTACATTCTTTATAAGCCTGTATATTTTCTCGCTTAATAAATTTGACAATCCATTTGTTTGAAAGCATTGAATCAAAACTCTCCATCACATAAATTATTTGAAATTTATTTTCCACTCTTGCTTCATTAAATAATTTTTATTTCCGCTGTTATGTTTAGATTTCATATAAATTGCATTGATACCTATTTAAAAGAGCAGGAAGTTACAAATTCAATGGATATATTTATTTCTCTATATTTATTCAACAGCAGAGAGATTAAACTCCGTCGTACAAATCACTTCAAAATCATTTGCCAATTTCTCGTTCCATCGAAAAATTTGTTTTTACAGTTATACGATCGGCGGTACCTTCGAGCGTAAAAAAAAAAATTAGAAAAAATTATAGAACGAGATATGCAGTGTGGTCGATTTCCTTCCGGAAACCGGGGAGCTGATACCGCTCCGAATCAAGCTCGTCGGATCGCTCGGGAACGTATTTCCGGCGGAAATCGGAGATCGATCATTCGGCCGGCTCGTTTTTCGCCGTTTTCGTCGGCAGCTGTTTACGGTTCGCGCGCGCTGATTGCGAGAATGAACGATGTCATTCCACGGCCGCAGCGGCATTGTAATAATGTCGTGTACACGCCAAAAAGTAATTTCGTAATACGATCCGTCGGGGCGAGGGCCGCCTGGCGATGCAGGCGCGTACGCGATGAAATTGTTATCGGCCGGAAGTACATCTGACATTTGGCACCGTTACGACTATTATTTAATGCTCAGCACGGAATTCTGCGTCAACTGCGCGCGCGGCCTGCGAATGATAAATATAATTAACGCGCGTATTCGGGAGGCCCACTCGTATAACCACCATGCGAGAACGCGTCGCGTTACAATTATAATTCCCCGTGTTCGGGGTCGTTAACCCCGTGATGTACGGGGTGCTCGCAGAAGCTCTGCAGAATTTCTCGTACTCACTCCCGGCGCAGTTGAGTCGAAAAGAATTCGGTACAAATTATATTATTTACCTTGCATTGATTTTTCTTGGATTAAAAATCTAAGGCATTCTTACAATTCTGTCGTTGAAGAGATAAATAAACACTTTGGTCTTTATTTAATTCCAAAGGGATTTTAATTTAAATCGACGTAGAGGTCTGGGTAAAATCGTTATTGCTTTTGCGAACGCGCGTTTGATGCAGCGCGCTTCTTGCTCGTCAGTTCAAAAGTCATTTTCCCACCCGGCTCGTAGTTTATGTTTAATATTCGCCGGCGGATGTATCCTCGCGGCGGATGCGACGAGGAACGAGATCGGTCGCGCTAGTAAGCATAATGCATTGCCGGCTAGAAAAGTAAGTTGTAACACGCAGACGGTCGGTCCGCGCGCGAAGTATGAAAATACGTGAGACTTATGAGACTTCGCGGTGTTCCGAAGTTTCTATTACGTCAATTCGGAGTTGCAGGAAAAACTATTTTCGAAACTTCGTCCATCGGAGGGTGGGAAACTTCGTCCGCCTTTCGTCTGTCGTAACAGCGAGTCACGCGTCCAATGCGTAAAGGGACAAATTTATCATGCATACGGCTAACATACCAATAAAAGTTGACACTTTTGCATGATAAAATATGACATCCATATTCATCATTGAATATGCGACTTGAATAGGATAGCATAGCAGTCGGATGAAGCTTGGATTGTTGTAAAAATTTAATACTTCTCTCGCGCTACATATTTAGTTGCTTTTTAAATTTATTCGTCGATCTGTTCTAAAATTAACGCGATTAACTACAAAAAGTTTGGGTTGCCCGCGTCGCAGTTTATGAGTTCTCGACATCGAACGAAGAGCTCAATCCTGGAAGAGGTTTCAGATAGTTTTAGATGGTTTTCTCGGTGAAGTGCAAGATGCATATATTCCGAATTGCATGTGAGCGTAAGTTTCATCTAAAAGTGATGAACAAGGGGGTGGCGGAATAAGGGCTCCTCCGTGATAGCGTCGCAAGTCGGAAAAGTAAGTTCGCGCTGCGCGTCGCGGCGGACGACCACGATCCGTGAGAGATACCGTTGGAATTATGATTCCCCGGAGATACGAGTCGGCCTCCAGAAACGGAGATGACGGCGGGAGATGATGCAACTTCGCGACATCGGCTTCAGTACTTTCCTGACTAAATAATTCGCTCGGCTTCCGATAACGGGCCCGGACAGACCGCGGTATATCTGTCGTGAAAAACTGCTCCTCGGCAATTACGAGTAGCATATATTGTAGCTGCCACATCCCTATTCTCAGAATTATATCTAAATTATATCTGAGAGATATACATGGTGTCTCTCGCGCGACGAGTTTATTCTCGAGTACACGTTCGTTGGCGGCGATACTCGCTGACTCGCACAACACAAATTTCTCAGCCTCTTCGTGTCTGTAAAATGAAAGCTGTAAAATGAAATTCTGTTTGAAGAAGGCTTTCTTTGAAATGATTAAGCGACAATTCTTAAAGAAAATAATATTTTAGTTAAATATGTACGATGCTTCGATGAACTGTGTCTAGAGCGTAAAAAGATGTGAGAACAATTCAACAAATTGCCTTCAATTTCCAAAGACTTGTAGATCGTGTTTTGATACTGTAACAAAATAATACCTCTTACAATCAGTTGCAATTACGAGAAGATACGCGGTATCCGGACACCATGTATACGGTTCCTGTGAATCATATCTCTCTTTCCTTCTAATCGGGCCAAAGATAACGCCGCCGTTTTCCGTCCATTACGGCGTGTCCCGATTGTAATGGTTCCTCGGGACACTCAGATCGTCGTAATTTGATCTCCGTTTTAAGATAAGAACCGTATTAACTGCGCGACGGCGTAAGCCATCCCATCTTCCGAGTGCGCGAACACTTTTCGTTGTAAGCACGCGGTTGGACAGGAAATGGTGGGACAACGTGATTCAACCGCATTACCGACGCTATTAACATTCTAATCACTCGTACAGCGTCGTTCCGCGATAATTATACTTAACTAGGTTTCCTTTTCTACCTACATTACAGCTACGGATTATTATTTGTTGAATAAAGAGACGCTCGGCTAAAGTTAGTCCCAATTGTGAGAAGGAATTGCATTAAACTTTTCCACTGTATATTATAAGATAAAGAATAATGTTTTTTAAAATTAATGTTTGAACTTTATATTTACAACCTTCCCAATTCCTAAATTGATGTAAAATTGACAGTGACTCCAATTATTTATGAGAGTTGAAGAAAAGTTTTTTTTACAGCTCAAGACGTTCTGAAAGTTTAAAGTTACCTCTTTAAAATATATATTATTTCGGAAATCGATTTTCTCTTTCTGTTCAGATATCACGCAATTTTAAGTGACCAATATATTTTTTATTTTTTTAGATTGAATCTAAAAACAATGTTGCTAGCGGTAAAGAACAAGTAAAGTAAATGCTAGTGTAAACTTATACATAAGTAAACGTTATGCAAATTTTTTAAACTTTAGAAAATTTGTTTAGACAATTAACTTGCATTGACCGTCGCAGGTGAGCGAGCCATGAAATTGCGCATAAATGCATGTACCGCGTCGCGGAGTGCTGGTATAACACGAAACCGTGGTTAACGTCACACGTTCAATATTGATGCGTTGGTGGTGCTGGCGTCTCGCGTTCTCGCGAATAATTTGTAAATGCAAAAAGAAGCACAACACGGCCAGCGGAAACGCTCCCGGGGGTGTAGCCAGAAGGTGGACGCGTTTTATGCGATGTTAAATTTCACGCGACGGTCCTACGTGCTCTCCGACCTCTCTGCTCCCTCGTTTCTCTCTCTTGTTTCACCCCCTATCCTCTGCCCCCCCGGGAAAAAGTATATTCTTTCACTCGCTAACTCGCGGCGAAAAAAAAAATTCGTCCACGCCGTCTGGCGATTTTCGCTCGGTCGATGTAGCAGTGGCGCGAGCTTGCCTCGTCGGCGTGATGAATTAATACCCTCTCCCTCTCTTTTCTCCCCCTACGTCGGGCTCTATCTGTGACACCCCTGAAGCAACGCTTCAGGACGACGGTCGACAGGCGCGGCCCCGAGCGGAAGGGAGCGTCGGGCGCGCCCAAAATTGATGGTTAATTCAAAACCACCGCGGGGGCTGCAACTGAATTTGACCGAGGCAAATAACGGGGCACGAGCGGCGAGGGTCAGGACTGGCGAGCGGGAAAAGGGTAGCGCGGGGGGCGCGAGGCTACGCACAGGGACGGACGTGGCGCGGCGGGTGCATCAGGTTGATTCGCGGGCTGCAGCTGTAAACACGAATAATGGAGAGTACCGATCGGTAAATTGTGTGCTCGGGTCCGCCGAGGGTGGTTGCGCGCGCGCGTCCGCTCCGCTCCGTTGTCCCGCGCGCCACTCTGTCCCTTTATTCTCCCTTTGTCCCGTTGCCCTCGCGAAATTTTTTTTTTCCCCGCGGCTCTACAATCGCGACGCATCGCGGCTCGTCGCGGCGCATCTCGCGGCGATTGTTACGCACATATTTGCTCGCCAACCGGCCGACGCGATATGCACTTTGCCAAACACGCGCCTATGGCAGACCTGAAATCGTCATCCCGATTTAAACGACCAATCTGGTTTGATCGATCGATCCGCATGTTTTCCACCGCGGTGTCCGAATACCGGGATTGTCCTCTGCGAATTAGACGTGAATGAAAATGGATATTCGCTTTCTATGAGAGTTTCAATCGGTCTCTCAATGCGCGCATGTCGCTCTAGTTACTATAGCTACGTAGCCGAGTGAAACGCGCGATAAAAAGAGCAAATAAAAGGGATAGAAAGATAATTTCTTTTTCTGCGCGTTGGATGGAGGAAAGAAGTGCATGCGATCAAGTACATACTTCATCCAAGTATCTTCCAAGTATTTCATCCGAGTATCTTTTTCTGCTTTCAGTTACCGTGAGAACGCCCAGAGGCTTTCGAAAGCTTACCGTGATCGACCTGCCACGCCATTGGAGACGGCGATATGGTGGACGGAATACATCGCCCGGGGCAATGGCAGATTTTACTTCCGCAGCGAAGGCGCGGATCTACCCTGGTACCAGAGTCATTCCATCGACGTCGCGCTTGTTTTGATTATCGTCTTCACGGCGTTCATCTACATCCTCTTCCGGTTGATCAAGCTGCTGCTGTCGTTGCTCCGCGCCGTCAAAGGCACGTCCGGAAGCCGGGCCGGGGAGACGAATAAGCGGAAGAAGAGGGACTGATGACAGGCGCCGCATCGCCGTGGAGCATCGCGTCGGAAAAAAGTGATTTCGCGGGTGAAAGACGGCAGAGAGCGTGGTCTTTCGCGTAAACGTCGACGCTCCGATTACAGGCGAGTTTGGAGTGCTGGAGACGGAATAATCGGCTATCGGGATAATCGGTCAACGCGAAAAATCCGTTTGTCGGACAACTTTTTAGAGGACTGATTTTTGTGATCGTTTGTCATTAAATCTCTTCGTATTTCTTCAGCGACGCCCGATTCGAATATTGCGCGTCGCGCGTAGATTTTTATGCTTTTTCGATATTTCTACGGAAAGTTAGTCGGCAAATACGTTATGGCTCGCGTATGTCGGCTGGTTTTAGCTTAATTGTTATCGGCGATTTCTTTTCCGAGAGGTGCGGACCTTAAAACTGGCGTGGGGCAAAGTCGTTTAATCCCTGGATAGTTTGCAGTATTTTATGGTATCCAAGTATAACCGTTAACTGGAACTCGTCCGAACAACGCGCAGGTGGTGTAAAACTTATAGTTTGCTAGTTTCCGTTTTTTTTTTATTTTTTCCCGTTTTGCGAAAAAGACGGCGAAACCATCCTTCATGTTCTGTCGACTTGCGTCGCATAAAGCGTTTGTTCCTTTATTCCTTCGTTTCTGCAATCGAACTTAAAGTTCAGTTAAAGTTATACTTTTATCGCAGGGTGCAACGTGACCAGGGGAAATTCGAAATGCTTACATCGAATTACAGTACATTTAGAAAATATTTCAAAATATACTATAATATTTATATTTTTTGGAAAATGTTTAATTTCTCTGTTTCTTAAATATTTTCATATAAATTTATTTGATAGATTTAGTAAAAGTTTGTTACACAACAATATGTGAATTGTATATTTATTATGATTACGCGTAATATTATATATTATCCTGAACATGTTTGATGTATGATTAAAACTATTCAAGAGAAGTTTCTAAATATTTGTAAATTGATTTATTTCAAACGAAGAAAAAGATGTAGAGAACTTTTGAATGAATGAATTATAATTTATTTTTTTATGTTGTTCTTTTCTTATTCCTTTTACCAACTTTGAAGAAGATTTAGGAAGAATTATACATTGAAGAGATACATTGAGGAAAGAAAGAGATGCAGGCAACAATGGATGGAAGAGAAAGCGAAAGAGCTGATATAACGGAATGTAGAGAGGACGTGGGGAGGTAGAGAGGTGCAGCTGGAAGCTCGCGAGAGGGAAACGAGAACAACGAAGGAAGAGAAAGGGGAATGGAAATGCCGCGAGAGCACAGTAGAGAGACGTACGAGAGTGAGGCAGCTTTGCGGGCATTAAGGGGTATTTCCCAGGTGGCCGTGTCTCCCACTGCGTCAACCGGCTTCCGCCCCTCGGTTGCAGAGCAGCGGCAAGCAAGAACCACGTCGGAGGCTGTCGAGTTTACGGTGTTGGTGTCATCGTTCGCAACGATGCCACCGTTCTCTCCGTACCACCTTGCTGTAGGCACAGCGACACCTGAGAAGCCAGGGTACGCCGGTGATACGCTTTTCGCTGATAAAGGGAAACCAGACAGTCCGCGATTTCTCGTCGAACAAATTTGGTCGACTTTTAAGATTAATAACGCGACTAACAACGAAATATTTTTCTTTCTTTTTCGGGGATCCATATTAATAAATTTATAATTTTGTGAGTTATTTCAACAATTCTAATTAACGCTTGGCCTCGCCGAGGTATTTGATATCGGGAAATTGGGAACCTCGCGGTGAAGGATGTTCAATAAAATTTAGTGAGAGGGGAGTGAAATTTATATTAATTAAAGAATCTCTCGCTCCCGTGATTTCACGGTCATTCTGTACAACTGTAGCGACAATGATAATCGCTTTACCGGGAGAACGGCTCCAACGGCGACGTGACAAAGACGGATCGCGCGAGACATCGTGCTGGATTAAAGGCGATTCACCTCGGATTCTGTCGCGCTCTACCGCCTCCGTTTCTCCGCTTTCGTGGAGGCAGCTCTTACGCCCTATCCACGAAGGCAACGGGTATTCTCCTAAAGATATGCGAGACGGTAAACACCGGTTTTCGGTAATGCTGGTTCACGCGCAACGATAATCACTCGATTAAATCTATGATCCGTCTAAAACCCGAACATTTATATACATATATGTATATCTAAATGAGCTAGTACACTGTTATTTATCTACAGAATTCTTGATTAATTTTACATTTCTCTTTTCCTCACAAAGAACTGATTTGACCATACATTTATCATTAACATCTCAATTTCTGATTTTAACTTTTAATATTAGATATTAAATAATAATAAGATGAAATAAATAATACTGTTTCAGTTTAATTATATGTATATTATATGTCAGTTTAATAATGAATTAATTTAGATAATTATCTTTGCTTGTATTCATGTAAGTACGATAAAAATATCTTAAAATTCCTTACCTTTTATTTATTTAAATTTATTTAAATTATCCAATATGTATGCTGTCTACTTTTTATAAAACTAAAGCAATTAATAATTGATGTATACTGACATGCACTAACATACATTCACATTAATATACATTTATTCTTCTTTCCTCGACTATTATATTTCTACACATCCTTTGATTCTTCTCGTCATTCTTCTCTAGAAATTTCTTGTTGTGCGAATTCTCTTCTTTAATCCGGAGAAGTGCATTCTAGTTTTCAGAGCATATATTTCTGCGAATATTGTCTTTGTCTTAGTCCTCAGCTTGACGAAATTATAGAACCGCGAGAATTCAAATTACATTAAATTACAAACGAGAGGATTTATATGTGAAAAAGAATATGACAGTAGAACAAAAAAACAGTTATGCAATTATTTGATTATGATTGTTTTGGGAGAATATTTACGATGAGAAAAATATTTTAAAAAAGTAAATATTTTATGCGCATAATTAAGAAATACACTCTAATTTTAAAATAGAAACATGTTATCCATTACATGTATGTGCAATGATGAAATAGATAGCGATTCGCAGGAAGCCGAGTTTGAGATTAATTATCGTGTTGAAAATTCGTTATCTCGGCCGATGTGCTTCATGACAGAGACACGAATGATGTTTGACGTTCGGGAGAGAATAACGAATCGTGGATTGCGTGATTCTTTGGGACGAAGCGTCGCATCGCGGCGCTTTCATCTCGCCCGGACTGGGCTTTTGCACGTGACGTTCAAAAACCTCTTAAAATGCAGGCGACACTTTAATCGAATCATCCAGAGCGGTATGCCACAGACGTGCGGCGATTGCCGGAACGGCCTGCACCTGCGCGGCGGTTGAATGGCGTTTTTGGACGTATGAAAGAACAGTTTGCGGTGCACGCGGTTCAATTTGTTCTTCACCGTCCACCTTTGATAATTCTAGTGACGTTTGCATACTCACGATAAGATGAAGTAAGTAAAACGAAGAATTCTCACCTTGCTTCAACTGCTTATTATATGAGTGACTCTATCTTTCTTAATATATTATTATGTATTTTTGTGCAATTGTCAATTTGTAAAATTCTGACAAGAATTTTTAAAGATAATATCGATAAGAATTTAATCTATTATCAAATTTTCCGTTCACATGTGGTTTGAGTAAAATTTAAAAATATTATTTTTTTTAAATATCTAGAGGGATTTTTCAAAGCGAAGCTTGACAAGACTTTTTCTAAAATAAAAAATATGATGTAAAAAAGGCAAGATTTTTATTTTTTATTAAAATGGTTGCCTGTGAAACATCACATCGTATCATATAACGACTGTAAAAATTTGTTAGTCTTGTGTAAAAATTGATGAAAAACCAAAAGGAAAACATGAGGCAACTCAATCTTTCTCCTTCATTTTGACACGCCGACTATATTCGCGATGCTTACTTAAAACACTCTTTAAGTGATGCTCGACGTTTCAATAGAATAACGATGAATATCGTGTAAAATCTAGCAGGATGCTTCACGTGATTGCGGTGTACGGACTGGTTGGCGTGCAGCCGACTAATTCCAGATGGGGGACCAAAAGTAGATCTTAATGCTAATTCTTTCCCTAACTTTTGTTAACCGAAGAAAGTATAATAAAATGTATGTAAGAACTATAAGAATCGTAATCCTATAGTTATTATTTTAAGCAATAAGAAAGAGAAACTATTTATTTTATCTCGACAAAATAGAAAAATAAGAAATATAATTCGGTCATGAAAAAAATTAATCAGGGGATAAAAGCATTATTACAAATGAACAATTTTACAGAAAATCTTAATCTTTCTCATTCTCAGAGTGCATTTTAATTTATATGAAATGCAGTATGGTAATCTTCTCGTATTTTCTCGTATTTAAGTTAATGAACTTTTGCGAGGCATCTTTTTATATTTTCGCGCTCTCGCCGGTAGAATTTTAAAAATACACGCACGAAGTAACGTGCTTTATCGGAAGTATACGCTAAGAAAATTTTATGAATAATTGTATAATATCTTGTTTAAGCGGAAAAGTTATGCTATCGTGTAATCGCGACACGCGATAATGAAAAATTTCAGTGCCAGGTTTTACACTTCTCGTCGCTACCTGCTGTATATGTTCACCGTTAATTCATCCTGATAAAATTATAGATAACACTTAACTTCGTGTTTTTCGACCACTCTATGTTACAATAACAAAACTCTTCGCGTATTCCGGCGCACGAAACCTTTCGTGACTTGGGATAAGAATAGACTGGATAAAAACTGATCGTAACTTCCCCGCTTTATCCGTCGTTAGGTTTTAATTTTGAAGCCAGTGCGAGGTTCACCGCGCTGTTAAGATATTCTGAAACTCGCAGATGTAGTATACGGCGTTACGATTTAATGTGAGAGAGTTATAACTCAAAATTTTTCTACTACTGTTTATTAGTTTTTTTTTTAATTCAGCGCTCTGAATTATCAGCGTGACGTTGATGACACACGTATAATCCCGATATTTTTCAGAGATGAATATTTAGCTTTTAATCCAAGTAAATATAAACAAAGTCAATTACAACTTGAAATTTAGTCTAATTTAATAAAGAATTGCAACGGAAGATTTGTGAATCTCAATAATTCATTGAGAAATCGTTTCACAATGTTAGTTTGAAATACGACGACCTTTTCCGAATTTCCCTTTAGAACGAAAGGCACGCTACGCTGAAGATACCAATGGCATAAAAAAACCATTGACTTTTGGAGGCGCAGGAGGCTATTGGAACAGAGAGCACGACGAGAATCAGATTGATTCACGCACGGTTGCAGAACGGCTGCAACAGGCTAACCGTTTTTTTTTCTTTTTTTTGGAACAGCGGACAAAGTGGCCTCGCGTTCGCGTCATGTCATTTCTCGCTCACTTTAACTCGGTTGATTGAATCATGAGCGCGGTACGGCTCTTTTGCGCATTCCCCGCGGGTTTGGCTGCGAGTCGACGGTAGACGAGATTAAGTTTGGCCGTCTGATGAACTTTGATCGTCGAGCGTTTTGTCCTTTCCGCGGATCCGAAACGGAGCTCGATGAAGTTTTTGCACGCTCGCACGAAGGCATTTTATCACGGCGCTTGTGTGTGTCTTTCGTTACGAAGTATTTAACTCTGAAATATGGCAGCCATTGCCAGTGGGCAGTCTGGAGAGACTTTTGATTTTAATTAATTCTGAAATACTTAGCTCTGGTTGCTGGTGGACGTTTTGGTACGGTCGATCTGAATTTTAACGAATTACATCCGCAACTGCGCGGCAGAGTATAATTATTGTTAAAATGAGATAAAACGCTCCTCGAACCTTATGAAATGACTGGTCTATTGCGATTCGCCATCCTGTAAATCAGCTCGTGCATGGAATAGCGGCGCTCACGGCGAATACAAATTTAATTAACTTAATTAAATTCCAAGCGTACAAACAGTCATGGCGGTACAGCGATGCATACGGTACAGACAGAGCGTGAGAGGAACTATTATCGCTAACGGCCGGCTTAAAGTTCCGCTTGCACTAACTAATATACTTATGTCATAAGAAACTGAGACTCCACGAAGAGATTTTTGCCTCTATTTCGACGTTAATTGTGTCGCGCGCGCTCGTTTTGCGCTTTTCATATCGCGAACTCGGAGTGACAGTACCGTTGCAGAATTTCCGTTGCTGTAAAATTATTTACGGGCCCCGTAATTCGTTTGCCCTTCACAATTATAAAGTTCACTTCTCGAGATAACTTATTTAAAACTTATTTTTAGATGTATATAACGGCCCGCGCGCCAAGATAAAGGTAAATTTGTTCGTACAAATTTCTTCTTGCGTTTTCACGAGCGTGAAGTTTTGAAATAGAACTGAAGAGGCTCTTGATAAATTATTATCGTAAATTGTAATGAGAATAAACTGCTTAAACGCTTACAACAATGATTGATATCGCATATTTGATAAATTTTATAAATCTTCATTTTTTTTAATTTTAACTTTCCTGGTTTTATCAACTAATTATACATGTCTGATTGAATAATACATATTATATCTTATCTCGAGAACTAGATAATATTACATTTCACTTGTATGAGCGAGTAATACATACATATAAAAGAGAATACGCTTAATAATATCTCCATATTGTTATCAAGAACCGAAGTCTGACAAGATTCGCCTAAAGTCCAATTTTGTTAATGACTAGAAGACATCAGGGACAGTTACGCACATATACACACATAGACACACACGCCGTTACCTTCCGCTTCTATGAAAATGTAAATCCCGATCCCGAGGGGGCAACAGGTGCTCGATATACCAGTCGCACGATCCGGGCTTTGTGTTCCTTGCTCCTACCGTTCTCCTGGGCTACGGCTTCCTCGTGTTATCTCTTCGCGTCGCCTTATGCGCTTTATAACACGTATTAACGTTTTTGCCGTATTATCCGTTTTATTCAGTTCCTTGTTCCGGGCATTTCGTTCTTTTGCACCCGCAAGATCGTTCCCCGGAAATGACTAACGCAATTAATAATGTCCGCGATTAGTTTTACGAAAACTGAAGATTCCTGTTATGCGTCCTGTATAACAGGACGGTAAAAGACTTTTAGTTTTTGTAAAATGATAAATTTATTTATCTCAGATAATCTTGCTATTAAAGTAACGATTATAAGTTTATGTTAATTGGAACTAACGAATACATTAATTAAGTATGTCCTGGAAAAGTTCCTGGAATGTCGATAACGTTGTAGAAGAACAATTTACGGAAAAATCTACATTTAAATTCTTTAGTGCTTTAATTAATAAGATTATAAATATTAATTAATAAAATTATAAATGGATTCCTACAGCTTTTTTTGTAAATTTTTTGTAGCACCAGGTATAATCACTTACTATATAATGAAGAAATAAAAAAAGGAAGATTTACTTAACAGCTCGCGCTAACCAATATTGTTGGAGCTTTTCTGCAGTTAACTTAATGTATAAAAAGTAGCGAGAGAAGCGTTATACTTTTTGTTTATTTTCGCGATCGGCTCGTCGGCGCAAGAGAGTGTATTTATGTAAAACTTTGAAAAGATTTCAAAGAAGTTTTTATTACGTTCCACGTTTTCTCCTGTATACCTGTTGTACATCAACTTTGCGAATAAGTTTCCGATGAACGTGGGACGATCGTATAGTCAATGAAGGTAATCGATGCGATAAATCGTCCATCTAAGAAAACGCTAACGCTGTATGTCATAGAAATATCCATAATAACATATTCATAAAAAAACTTCGGTAAAGCGAAAATTTAACTACGATTAAACAACAAATGTCACAAAAATGCATTTGATAGGAAAATCTTAAAATTCGAGCATGGATTACCCATAGCATTTTATATTGTAATAATATCTATCATAATTATTGTGCAGATCTGTGACTCAAAATATTAATAAAATAATTCTAACAATGATAATAATTCCTTCTTTAATTTCTATTTGTTTCAAGTTTCATCGCCTCTCCGTTAGACTTGAAAAATAGTTGAGATTATGCGCAATTTCGCCAAACGTGCAAGCTAAACTTTATCGAATTCGGGCACGCGGTTTGCGCAGGTACCGTTAACAACCTAACGCAGTGCGGGGCCACTCTCCTTTAATCCGTTCCCGGGTAATTTCATACGCCAACTCTCTGTAAACCAACTCTGGCGCCGCGGCAGGGTCGGTTGCGACTTTCGACTTTGGATCGCGTCGATCTCATCGGGGAGCATTTGTAGAGCGAGGGAAGTGATTGCGGCCACCCGAGAGCCGGACCGCACGTCAGTCCGTAACTACTCGCGGATCCCGGGAAAAGGGCTTTCTCTTTACATCCCCTTCCCCGCTCCTCTTCCTCCGTCCTCCACCAACAGTTAAGACTGTTTATTCGAAGCGTCGGTACTTCGAAGCGAGGGTAAGTGAGGTGAGGTTTTGAGGACGGGATAAGCGGGAAGAGGGGACGAAACAGGGGACGAGGAAGTAGAAGATTAAGAGAGTGTGTGGAGATCGTGGATCACCACGGAGGAGAGCCGTGGACCCTCTTCGTGTTGGTGGGGTTGTTAACGTCGGATGGCGAAGTTACAGATTGCTGCGGAAAAGAGTACATCGTTTCGCTCCCTTCTTTGCCCGCTCCATCTGGACCGCTCGGATCGGACGGCCATTCAGAAACATGCGATATACGTCGGGGGTGTCCATTTCTCTTTATGGCCATCGAGCCACGATTCATTTTTATACGGAGGGAAGTCCACGAACAAATCTCTTGCAAATCTCGTGCGATGATACGCATTTATATGACGTTGTTATCATTTTTTTTATCACTCCTCGTCGCTCTACAATTTGAGAATAAACGTGTGACGAAAAATATTATATAGAATAATCTAAATCTTCTCTCCATTTAAACTGGTCGCTATTTTCTTATAATATACATATTTTTAAATATTAAATATTTTGATAGAGTACAAAATTTTAAATTGAAATTTTAAGACAGATCTAATATTAGTTAATTGGACAGTAAGCTGAAATAAGCTTGAAAAACTTCTTTTTCCCAGATATGTCTTACTCAATTTAGCGTCTCTAACGGATAATAAAAATTTAGGAATCTGTTTAAGATATTAATGTTATAAACAGCTTTATTGCATGATAAAACTTATTTCGGTCTCACACACGTATATGTATGTATAACGCGAAGGCGATGGTGGAGTTTTATACTGCGTATCGGTGCTAAATTAAATCACGTCGATCTCGCGCGAGTATCAGGTAAAAAGCGCTTACACCGCAATCGCTGTCCGTGTCGGCGATATTAAAAATAATGGCGTGCGCACGAAGGTGTACCAGTATCGAAGCACGTGGCAGCGGGACGTTGCTGACACGCGCGGGATTTAACGACGTTTCGAAAAATTCCGTGACCCATTGATCCCGCGTTACTGGCTTGTCGCACGTCCCATCTACGTGGCGTCGAAAGTATCGCCGTTTTATCGGCCAGTCAGTAAATTCTTTCACGCCGCCGTGTGCACCGGTAACGGCGCTGCGTTATATCGCAATGAACGTATCGCGATAACTCTAAAAAAAAAATCCCGGGGATCCGAACTCTTCCCGTTTGCGGCGCGCCTCGTCGAATAAAATATCTCTGCGTCGCGACACCACATGGATCGCGATTGTTCCCACTTGATCTTGCGGCGTCCGAGTGGGTTGTTCGAACAGCGATTCCTCTCGATCTGAAAAATTCGAAGTTATGAAATCTTTATGAGAAAGTTCTTTATTCTTTGGGCATCTCCTCCTGAAAGTGGAACTTTCAATCTACTTTCACTCAGATTCGCGAAGAATTTTCGATATTTCATGGAAATTGCGACGTGTTTTTTAAGCACTTTTATAAAGTATACATTATAAAAATATAAATATGTATTACGGATTTTTTCCTCAATCTTTTCTAGTCTAAGACCTTTACTTTTTTTTATTTCCACTTTACAATTATTTATATTTTGTGTTGTAGAAACGCTTGATAGATCTAATCTAATTGCTTTTGTTTGCTGTTGTTTGTCTCTTTCTCTCTACCGATTTTATTCTAAGCAATTTGGAAAGATCCAATTAATGGCGGAATTGGCGTACGAGGAGGCGGTTTCGCGATATCCGTCGCTATCGATCGTTACGTCGATGCGTCCCAGCCGGTTACAAAGTGCTCGCGCACTCGGAATAATGTGAATTTGCGTTTCCGACGCCATTCCAGAATATCAGCTACGCCACAGCGCGTTTTAAGTGAATCCTCTCTTTTCCGTCGGGAAAGCTCGACACGTGTCCCTGTTCTTTCCCGTCACCCATCGCGCATCGGGAAACGAAGCCAATTGAGACCGGATCTGAAAAATCCGAAGGAATTTCGCGAGAGCGTCCGGTGGAATTTATGGACGATTTTAAATAGCACTCCAACTCGCATCCATCCGCTGTCATCCGTTTGAACTTCCGTCGCAATTGGGGATCCTCGCAAAAATGTTACAAGCTTGATATACAAAAATAAAGAATTATACATAATAATCTTGAAATTGCGCAGGAAAGGTTTCCACATTAATTTTACTTTTTTGCATACTATTCTTGCACTTTTATTCAACATTTTAAAATCATTTTTATACATACATACACGAGGGTTTTATAAACTTATCACAGATTTATATTTTTCCTCGAAGAACTCGCTCGTCCGATATTTATGATTCGAATATTTTTCCAGTCGATATGCAACGCGTTCACTTCTTGTATAGCTTAACACCCAGTCAACGCGATTTTGTTTTATCGCTCGCTCCTTGAACGTCCGTCGAACCACGATAATCGCCATTCCTCAGAATGTGCGCCTCGATCGAGGAGGACTTCCAGGTCACTCTATCGAATTACTTATAGGGTGTTTTTTCAGTCGGTCCTTTCATCTGGAAAAGGGTCGCGGGGAATTAAGGGCGTTTATCTTCGTCTAAAAGATTGAGTCACTCAGGAGAAACTTTCGTGGACCAATCGACGCTTACGTGAGCCTCGTAAATCTTCAGTGAAATCATTTTCGTTTCTCCTAGGCTCGCGTGGAAACAAATTATTCCGTTGTTTTCGGTCGTCAAGTTTCTGCTGCTTCGTTGAAATCCTTGCAATATATGTACATATATTATCGTTGTATCTAGAAATTAACAAAAACTAGTTTTGACTTGTCAAAACTACTGCAAACCGGATGTTACTTGTTAATTAGAAGCGGTTTTATTCAACAGAATATCAATCAACAAACTTTCCTAATCAGAATGTTAGCATCAAAGTTTGAAACGTATTGGAAAATGTTAATTAAATGCACATCGGAAATAGATATATTATACAGAAAAATAATTTCTTCTGAATGACACATATAATTAAATTAGTTAGTAAATTTTTTTCTAAATAAAATTTCTTTCTCTCATAAAATATTCTGTAACCAGAATATTACAAAAATATATCAATAATAAACTTATCCTTTTTATTATGTACTTTTTTAATAATGTAAAATTTATTTGTTACTTATATAGCTAACAAATTTATATTTTATCATACAAACCATAATTGATTAAAAAAAGTTCCTACTAAACACTTTGAGCGTATAACGATTATCCCAAGCCGTTCACATATGCAATTACGTACATTGGTAGTAATATATTTTAAGTAACTATCGGACCAAGTGCATCAGCTGCGGATAGCATTCGCATGATTAACTAAATCTTCTTTTTATCCGCGTAATGGGAGGAAAGAGGAAGGAGAGAGAGAAAGAGAGCGAGTCGCGACCAACTTTAGTAAATCAAGGCAGTCGCACAGCCATGAATTATGATCTACAATCTAAATTAATTTCGCCCGTCACGCATTAATCCTGGAGAGAACTCCCACGCTTTTTCAACTCTATGCTTGCCTCCACCGCGTTTGAAGTCCCCGCCACAAATCAAAAATTCCGTTTACCTCGCGAAAAGTCTCCTTGATGAAGCCTGCCACCAGCCCGAGCCAGAAGTTAATGTCAAAAGAGCCCGGCGTGTCGACCGCGAAGTCCGTCTCATTTCGGCGCTGACAAAAACACGACATTGGCGCATGCTCGCGCGAGATGAAGAACACCCGAGAAAAACGGCTGCGACGCGAAGGCGGAACGGACTGCGCGGGACCGGACAATGACTTTTCCGAGGTGTGAGCTATCAGGGTGAGAAACCCTGTACATGTAACGGCCAAAAGCGCGTTCGTATTTGTGCCCGTATTCGCGAGAGAGACGAGAAGATGGAAACATGAGGGAGGAATAAGACGTGATCCCAATCCACCAAAACGCCAGAAGAATTAGCGAGCGAGAAGGGTTCCGGAGGGCAGGAGAACAGGAAGGGGTGCAATAAGCGTCCTTGCTTCGGAGATAATATCTCTCTGTCCCTCTTTCTCTCTCTCACGTCTTTCGGCCGGTCTTCCGGGTCGAGTGACCGTTTCGCACCCCGTTTTTCTTCTCTTCATTTCCGTCATTCTGTCTGATTTTTACGAGAAAATGTCTCTCTCTCTCTCTCTCTCTTTCTCCCTCTCGCTTTCAACCTTCTTTATCCTCTTTTAGTAAGCTACATGACTTTCTTCCTCTGACTTCTGTCGCTTTTCTCACTCCTGTTTCTCTCGCGCAACCCTCGTTTCCGCCTTTCTCCCTCGGTCCTGGTCCTTCCCCCTGCGCCTATACATGCCGCCCCAAACTTGAATCCAATTTTCCACATCACATCCCGCAAAAGTTACTCCGCGGTGCTCGGCGGGGCAGGAAGCAACGCGACGCACGGCTCTCGTACGAAGGAACGACGGAACATTTTTATCTTCTCTTTGCTTCTCTCTCCCCTCTTTCTTCTCTTTCTCTTCCTCGCGCCGTCCGAAGTAAAACAATTTCGGAACATATTGCCCGAATACGGCTGCGATCTCTCCCCTTTTCACCTCCGCACTTTTCCAGCCCCATCGCCGGGCACGCCCGTCGCTGTGTCCCGCTTATTCGACCCTCGTGGAGGACGTAATAACGCGTGTACCACTACCGTTGCCCGTTTTCGTAGTTTCTTTGTTTTCGTCCTTCGTCGTTCTTGTATTGCCGTTGCCCGCATTTCGACACGTAAGAAATTTCCTGGGAAAGAAGTCATCAAACAATTTGGCAAATTAAAGTTGACCGTAGAATTAATGATGGCTTAATTCATTATTTTAAGATGGATAAATGTGATAATGTGAATTAGCAATTTATCATACCAGAAGGTCTAGCTATGAAATATGAATAAGTATAATATTATTAAAATCTTGTAATACGTATAATATAACGTACATTATACATAGAGCGTCTGATAATAGATGTAACATCATCGCTTATTTACAGATTTTTATTAATTCTCATTATTTAATGCAAAAATTGCACAACAATGAAGGATTTTTCTATTTAGTTTAATTGGTTCGATCTACTTATGGGCAGTGTTTTACTTCATATCAGAAACACTATAGATTTAAGTTATTCGCAAGTGAAAAGTTTTGCGATAAGCAAAATAGAAAAAAATAACAATTTTTGAAAATCTCTATTAAAAAATTATTTAATTAACTCGTCATTATTAATTGAAGCAATGCAGGACAATTAGTTTGGACCACAACGGCGTCCGACAAAGGAACTGGAGAATTCTATTTACCATTTAGTTTCTGAGATTACGTAGAAACCATGTAAATATAGTAAGCATAATAGAAACTTTGTGATGTGGCCAGAAACTGTATCTCAAATATTACATAACTGGCGGCGTAATTACGAATGACGGAAAGCACAAGAGGGGTAACCACTCTGGATGCGTTAAATTTCTAATGACCACAATTCAATCGTAAGCGAATCCGTATGACGGACAAAATGGATATGACGAAAGAATTATAACGCTGATTTTTAAATTAATCAGAAATCCATTTTGAATATTATAAAAATAATTATTTGGTGTCATACATGGATATTTGCTTGTATATAGTTTTTCCATCCTTCAAATAATGAGTCTGCACGTTGATACATTTATTTATAAAATATTTTTATCGAACATTTTGTAATGCACCATGTCCGCCTATCGTGTCCGTCGCGAATGAATATATCTGACAGTGTCGCATTACGCGTTTCCGGGCTAATGGACTGTATTTCTTGCAGCTGTGTTGTCGTTCGTAATGTTCGGCACTGGATGAAAGTTCAGTGTTCTCGATTTAAAATAATCGCCGCGTGGTCGAAATTCATTTCGCGTTAAATCCTACAAAATCGGTGCATTTAATGTACACTGTCATGTGAGAGCTCACAGTTATTGTAGGCGATCAAAGAAAAAAAAACGGGAAATTATTTACATTTTATTTCCGTTCTCGAAAGATATTATTTGTAAAATATTTTAGAATCTCCAGCGATACAAAGATAACGGAGAAGATACTTACAAACGTGAATAGAAACGTTACGAAATTTAATCTTGAAATCGTACGCCTAACGGTCGTCAGTAAATTGTAATGTGACAGATAATTTAATAATGTAATGAATCCTATAAATCGTAGATTAAAATCTCTTGGATTAAAATAAATCATTAATATAATGATCTCCCGTAAATTAATATCTATCCGTCCACTAATAATCAACATCGGCAGTCGTAATATAATCATTCGTGTTGTTAATGTGAGTGATTGGCGGTCAAATAATTTTTCCTTCGAGTGCTTCCTCGTAGATTGCGTGTAAATGGTTCCCTGGAAATCCTCTGAAACGCGGGTTTTCAGAGCGCGGAACACGACCGGATAGCGTCGCAAATGATTAACACTGGCTCGTTAAAATGACAGCAGTTCATCGGGGTTGTTTTCCCGGGGGCCGGCCAATCCTCTCTCGGTCACCATGGCGCGCAGAGTGTAGTTTGCAAAATGGCTGTCGCCGTGGAATATAAATTAATTTGTTAAAGTCTTTACGCGGGGGCGTCCGGGACAAACCACCAGAGGCGCTAACGCACAAATAATCTCGTTGGCACCCTCGGGACGACACACAGTTCGCTCTCAACCTCGGCAGGGTATTAAAACTTACGTCAGTGTTTTTATTTACGTTAAAATTTACATGGAAATTGTCCGCCGCGTCCGCCGCGTACAGCGGTAGCGAAGACGGGGAAAGGCGAATAGTAGCCGCCGGACAATTAAAACGAAACGCGAGTTGATGAATGTAAATCGCAATATTCTTCATATATTCCGCATGAAGCGAATTAAGATTTAAGCCCATCTCGCGGAAGTATAATATTGTAAAGGAAAATGTAAAATATGTATGTTTTCTTTGTTCCATCCATATTATACGTTAATTACATTACCAAGATAATTAAAGCTAGAAACATGCGAAAAGTCGCGAAAATTTGAGAAAAGATGTATATTAAAATATAGCACAGTGTTTTTTTATATTATGTCGATAAATATAATATTAATATAACATGTGAGCGCACAAAGTGCTTATCGATATCCTTTCAACTTCGAGATAAATAAAGGAAATAAATTAACGGAATTTCGTAACAAGCAGTTACCTTCATGTCTGAATCGAGTTGTTCGGAGGATTGGACAGGATAGAAGCGGTTTGCGAGGACTCCAAAAGGAGAGGCGCCGTAGAGCGTACAGAGAGAGAGAGAGAGAAAGAGAGAGAGAGAAGCGATAATTAGTTCGTTAGGGGTGCTTTGATGCACCGACCTGACTAACCAATCTAAACGTGCAAGACCCTCGACTTGTTTCGTGTTGTAAACGTCTGTATTGGCCGAATCTAATTTGTTTCCACCGCTTCAAGGGCAAAAATGCATAAGTTATACCGAAAGTCAGAGATTATTTGCGAAACGACATTTTTCTACAACTCCTCGCGATAATGATTCAGAATAATGTAATAAAAATATGTTATATTATCGGAACAGAAATTTATACATTAAATAATGCAATTGAAGATAATTGAAGATATTTTAGAAATGTATCCAATTAAATTCTAGGTCTTTTTATTTATTTATATCGCTTTTGAAAATTTTATTAATTAATATGGCTCTTGTGGTCTCAATTTCATTACATGTTATATTAATTTTATTCTCACTTTAATTCTGTAGGTAATTACCTACAAAATTGTTTAAAAGCTTAAAATTAGAATGTTCGGAGATTAAAACTAATGATTATTTTCAATTTCATATATTACCCTTGATACATATATTTACAATTGTTGCTTCTATCGTAGATCATTGATTGTTCTATTATTGTGAAAATACATCAACAGCAAATCTGGCATAATAGCGATGCATTTTCAGAAAATGTTCGCTCGTTACTCCACGATGTGACTCAAGTATCGCCACGCGCGTCATTTTTAACGCCAATCTTCGTTGATCGTCTGAGTTTCTGAGGTAATGCCAGCCGTCTGCACGCTCTTATCGTGTGTATATCATCTTACAACCACGTCAGTTATGAATGACGCTCTATTAAATTTCTTCGTGGCACACAGGTTACGGTGAGAAGCAACGCGAGGAAAAGGAGCATGTTATCGATAGTTAATGCATTGCACCAAGAATGGTGACGAAAATCCCAATAAAAAGGTAAACTTCATTAATGGACTTTAGAGAGACATAATTTTGAGTAAAATATAATCAGATGAAATACACGGATATTTTGAAATTGGAATAATAAATAAAAAATATAAACATAGATTGTTGTCAATTTTGTAATATGTACTAATTGACTCATGTAAATTTTTTACCTGAATTTAACAAATCGATTATTAATCACTAAATTAAAAGCAAATTAATTACCTCGCTCTTGTGAATTGCAAATAAAATCATTCATTTCGATGCAGTATTTCTTTTTCTCAAAATTAATCGCAGAATATCATAGACAAAATATCTGCATTTTCCTTGTCCGGATATCCTATATTTGCGTCCGAGTTTATCACGGCCTCGATAAAGGATGCAGATCGATAATTACGTGGTTCGCGCGGCGTTAGTTTCGTTATACGAACGAAATATTAATGGGGAACACCCTATCGCGCACGGAATTTTTAATAATTTATTATCCGGATTAGAGCCGTCGTAATTTTTTAGTTTACCGTTGTTACCAATCTGCACGATCGCATGCCCGATAGCCCGTGCATATGGCCGTAGCCCACTACTGGAACGAGGGGGTGAGATCCCGCATATATCGGAACGCGCGTGCATAACACACTCCATTTGCATTTATTATAATGCCGGCCGGTACGCACGCGTCATTATACCGTAAACTGTTACCTTAATCGGGCTATATCAACGCGACACGTATGTAGTTTAAATTATTTTCTTAGCGTTCCTATTAATGGTCGATTAACGGGGCGACTGTAATCACTTGAGAAAGCTTACAACGAGAGATATTTTAAAATACCACTCGACGCAAAATTTTCGATCGACAATCAAAGGAGAACGAGAACGTATCGTTGAGTATAATTAGGATAAATGGCTAAAAGGAAGATATTATCCTATCCGCGGAGATTTACGGCGTGAAGTTCTGTTAGTGCATCGGTAGTCCACTTTACGACGTAATACCTAATCAATATACAGCTTGTTGGGTTTGAGTTATTTAACCGTAACACGGCGAAGCACTTTGTAATAGGAAGTATTCGCGTAAAGCTTTGCGAGCGCGGAGGTGAAAGAACTCGTTACTTTCCTTTATACGTAACCATCGGGAACGTCATGCGCGAGTTCGTAAGTGGTTCGGGGCTCGGAAAGCTTCTCGGGAGGGTTATGCCACTGGCTGGTACACGAGCACGTTCTCGCAATAACGGTAATCGCCTCAATAAGTATCTACCCTTTCCACCGGCCAGCGAGAACACTCTTCGAAGTGGATTACCTTTTATTCCCGGCCGAAAAGTCACGATACCGCGGAGATACAATGCATTAACGCCGCTGAATCGCCGATTATCAGACTACCGTGCTCACGTGCGAGCAGTAGGTACGTTTAATTGCGCCTGAAGAGAATTGTATTAGAAAGCCCGCCGATAGTTCCTACTCTCTTTTGATAAAATAGCTTTATCTATGATGCTTTTGAAAAATATATCTAATAAATTTATTAATATACATATAATATTAGTAAACATTAAAATATGAAAATATCAAAACATTAGTGTATTTTAGTAACAGTTTAAAATCTTTTACGAATATATACGAATATATAGAAATATAATTAAAAAATCATGTCATAAGATACAGATAAATAAGATATCAATATCGTTATATAAATTAGTTCTATTATAGAAATTATAGACATGAAGGGAAAAATGTTTAGTGTTAAATTGTGTGATGGAACAACGAAAAATGCGAAAGATGTTGTACGCTATTAATTGTAAGATATTAAGAATTATTTTCTGGTAACTCGCGATGTGAATATAAAATTAAACGATTCACATTTCTGAGCGACAGCGCTCTAATTACCGTGGGACGATATAAGGAATAATACTGGTGAGGCTATGGAATAGATAATTAAACAGATTCTGGTTAGCGTCCGACGCTCCCAGTTAATTAAGTGCGAATAGAGATGAAGTTTAAATGAGAAAAGCGTTGAAGCATTTGTAATCTCGGACGAAGGTGTATTTTAGAGCGAACGCATATATGCTGCTAGCAAGGGTTGAATTAAAAGTGCCACTTATTATTGCATAAAAAGTTCTGAGCTATCGCTAAAAAGCCCGGGGTGGTCTTTAATGTATTTTCAGATACGAATCTTTTGAAAAGAAAGAAGAATCTTACGCTCGCGGCAAGTCGGAGATAAGCCACGGAGAATCGAGTAAACCTTTGATATAAAATATCCAAGATCTTAAAGAGACCTTGTGTAACAGTCTTCAGAGGTATAGAAATTAAAAAGCGCCTTGTGAATTAAGTAAACGCTTTTGATAGCAAATGCATTTCATAAAGACTATTCTTTTCAATTTACGAGTTCATAATAATTCATATTAGGCAAATGTTGCTCGAAACACATAAAATTTTATTAATGGAAATTGTCATTTGTATATGTCTGCTTTTTAAGGAAATATGCAGCATATTCTATAAAATATATTTCTTATAAAAATTTAATTGTATCGTAAATTAATTTTTATACAATTTTTATGAAGATATTAGAACTTGTTCATTTTTCTAGCACCGTTTATTAAAACATTATTTTTCCAAATTGCGTGGTAATAAGCGTCATATGAAAATTTTTCTTTGTAAAGTTCCTTATTGCGGTTACCTCGCTGCACGCGCTCTTTGCTCCCTGACCTTGCTCCGCTTTTTATTTTAGCCGGAGAGGAAACGAGAATCTTTCCTCCGCGATGTCTAAATTATGCCAGCAAAATATTTGCATCGAAAAATACTTTCGGAGGAAAATCGAAAAGCCAAAATTGATGATACACGAAACTCTGTGCGCGCACATTAATCTATTTTATATACATATATATAAGTATATATTATTTATCGAATTAAAATAATTCTCTAAATACATGCAAACTATAAATTATAAACATAAAAAAAATAACAAAATATATTAGTAAGCATAAAATTTTCAATAAAAAAATAATCTTCCTAATGAACGCGTGATACATTTTATATCAACATAATTTTCTAGAGAAATAATTAATTAATAAAAACGTGTCTCTTTATCCAGCTCACAATCATATTATTATTTATATTTGTCCAATAGTATCCTCGCCGCTCGGTTGTATTATTTCGTTAAAATTCCATCATTAATCCTCGTGTTTTCGAAACGAAACCCCCTCGCGTTACTCGCATCCTTCGCACGCTGGCGTTACCGAGTCTAAACAACCCATCTTAGCGCAAAGCTACGCTAAATTGGGAAGAGAGAATCTCACGGAAGAGGAGAACAAGAGAGATAAAGAGAGGATAGAGGGAGAGAGAGAGCAAGGAGGAGAGGGATCGTCACAAGGGATGTACATACTGTATCGGGCATGACGCCATCGTCGTCGTCGTCGTTCCGTCTGCACCTCTCTCGTATGCGAGAAGCGAGCGAGATTACCTCGCGCGACGCGAGCGAGCAAATATTGGCTCTTATTCGAGTCGGTTATACGGTGCTTACGTACCCACGGGTTTTCTCCGCGCGTTTCCACCTACCTATTCGCCCCCTTTCCACTGCCGCCGCCGCGCCGCGCCGCGCCGCGCCGTTCCAGCCCTCGACGTCGCGCCCTACCGCCATCCCTCACGCGGATATCTACACCGCTCCTGTCTGCTCCTTGTATTTTTGGCTCCGCGAGAAATTCGACATTTCTGTCGGCCCGGGTCAACTCTCGCGAGGCGGCGCGATTTATCGCCCGGGCGTTTCGGTCGCTCGTAAATCATCCGCTATCAAAGATCCGCTTTCGCTTACAAGATATTTGTAAGAAATAATATTTGTAATATTTCGAGAGAGAAATAAATGGCTTTTATAGAAGCGCGCGCGCGCGCGCGCGCGCGCTCTGCGCTCACGGAGATCTCGGCGAGGAGAGAGAGAGAGAGAGAGAGCTCCAACTTTTATAAACTGGATGAAATCCGATGCATTTCTCGCGTAGCGTGCACAGCTTACCGGATATTTCGGGAAGCTGAACGTTTTGAAAAATCACGAAGAATGGCAAGAGGAGGCGTCTCGCAAATGGAACATATAATTCAAGTCAAGGACGCATCGCTGCCTGGTAACGCGATGAAAAGTACTTCTTGCGAGTCTATATCTTTCAACAATCCGGCTTTGGAAATTATCACGCTCCGTGCCATTATCCGGCTGTCTGCGTTGAGAGAATTAATTGACGATCGTTCAACCGTGGAGTCATAAAGTGCACCGACTGCCGAAGTAATAATGTAATCGTTGCGGAAATTAACTAGATGCTTTCAGATTACACAACAGTATGACGGATCAGTGATGAAGGTAGGTATAACTAATCTATTGATTGCCAAAAGCGGCCATGTAATTAGCGTACAGCGGGTGATTATCTTTGAATGGCGTACAAAGCGCCCATCAGTCAGCTATAGCGCGATCGAGTACGTGAATATGATAAGATCGGTTAATTCAATGGGATATGCCAATACCAATCTACAGCAATCACGTTATCAACTGTATGACAATCTCTTGATGGTTTATTAGAAAAAATTAAGCAAATTAAGCAAATATGCATTGCAGCGAAAGCTTGTCGCTGTAAAAAGACGGTGTTTGACGGAGTTCGAAGAAGAGGCAATGTTTCTAAATATTACTGAATCATTTTTAATTACACGGTACCTCCAGCGGTAACGAGTGCCACGTTAATTTTAATTTAATATGAAAGCTAACGAACGATGCGCGAGAATCGATATTTCTGTTTACCGATGAAAAACTAACAGACGTGCAACGATTCAATAATACCGGAATCCAAATAAAGGATAAAATAACTGTCGCAAATGTCTCATGTATTTGCATATTGTTGCAACAAAACATAAATATTATTCGCGAAAGATTTTCTTCCAGCCTGGTAAATCAAACAATCGTATCTTGAAACCGCCGTATTTATGTAACAATTTACGTTTGTTGATTTTTGTAAGTCTTGCTGAGCAGAATCATACTCTTCGCGATTTCATGAACAACATCAATGAATCGGGAGTAAAAGGTAAATAGTTTTAACGTTTTGCACAATTTGATCGAGCTTATCGTTTAATAATACGCCGAACGCGAGATTTGAAATACTCCAGTAATTTTTTCCATATAATTTGAAATATTATCTTTGGTATTTAATTAGCTTTCGCTTCCATTCTTCCATTCAGGATCGATGATTTATCAACGTCATTTATTAATCTCGCGCTTCCGCACGCGATTCACGTCGCCGCCGACCTCTTATTCGGAGTTTTTGCGAACAGCACCCGGGCGGAAGTGCCGGCGGAATTTTCCGGCAAGTATAATACGCGTTTATGACGCGAGGGGGAAAACCGCGAGGCGCGCGCCGCGAATCATCGTCTACCTATTGTTTTATTATAGACGACAGGATAAGGTTGGTTCCGGGATAGTAGGGCGGCACGGTAATCTTTCTCTCACAGCGTGAAATATGCATCTACAATTGCGAGCTTCACGGTACGCCGGGGATTATATTCTCAGCAGTCATACTTGTTGTTCTATTATACATGGCGAGAGAAAGGTATTTCCCCTAAGAAGAGTCTCTCTCTCTCTCCCCCTCTCCATCCCTCTTCTTCTTCTTCTTCTTCTTCTTGTACAGGAGAGGCCCAAGTTTAAACTACTCTTCTGTCATAATGTTCCTTTCTTATCCCGGAGATATTTTTAGAAGTACGGATTTTAATCTCGCGAGCTGACAGAAATATGCAGGCTTTTCTTTCAAAATATATTGTACAATGGTTTCAATGTAATCCAGTCCAGTGTAATCAGGTCAAATCAAATTTGCAACAAGAGAATTTATAACAAAATTTTTGAATTAAGGGCTCGCTGTCATTTCGCCACGTCACTGCATCATAGGTGCTTTCGGTAATCGCAAATCGAGTTTGCCTCTCACAGCGTGATCCGCGGGATATTGACTATGCTGTCACCATGCACCGCGCACTAGCGGCAATCTACGAGAATGGGATTTTTTGAAATTATGCCGCGCGATCCTCCGGCCAGACGGAAACTCTAAGAACGACATCGATCATTCCCTGACGCGAGCATACAGCTACGTCTGCACATATACTTTGAACATTTTACATTGTACCATTCATATGTGGAACGTGCATTATTTCTACAGCATTTTTTAGCTTCATTCTTTCGAAATTCTTTCGCGACGTTTCGCGAAACGTAAAACTGTATGTTAGAAAAGAGAGCTTGTTATTTATTGTTAAATCACGTCGTGATTAATATGAAAAAAATATCGTTATTTTTATATCAATCTTGAAAGTTCCTAACTTTGAATTGCATATAGCTCAGAAAATATCAATCATTGGATCTTAAATTTTTTTACTTGAAGAAAGATCGACATTAAAAAATCCGTGATTAGAATTGAAACTAGATGATTTTGCAGGAATTTTGCAACTGAGGATTCAGCGACCGCAATGCGATATCCTTCGTATCCCATACATGTTATATCAAGTAACGAGACAGAGGCTGTCTACCGAGATGTTATTTCAAACATACGTTCCCAGCGTCGACCCTTTCGCTCTGACGATAACAACGACGACGAGAACGACGAGGACGACCAGGGGAAATTTCTCATGGGCTGGATATTGGTTTCCGCGGTACACGCGTAATTCCTCCCTCGACAATATGTAGAACAGCCTTCAGTGGAAGGCTGTTCACCGCGGGAGAAAAGGGGACACCGGGAAACATCGCGTTCCTCGGATTTCGCGCTCCCATCTGAACGGATTGCATTCTGCTCCTTACAACCGTCCTGCCTACATACCTGTCGTCGGATTCCTTGTTCTTCGTGTCGTCATGTGTCCTTTGTACGCTCGTCCTTTCGCATTTTTAATGTCCTCGCCCTTAGAAAGCTGCTCTCGTGGGTTTCGGTTTCTTCACGTTCGATTTGACGGTACGATTCCCTGGCAGCGATCCTATTCCCCAACGAGCCCAACCTCATTATTTTCGTGCAACCGACGTACGGAACGGAGCCTCGGAGGGTCGCCGCCCCCGTCGACGACGCGCTTGTTTGAACGGCTGTTTTCCATCGTGCGGTAAACGGCGAATGCGTCGGCGAACCGGCATCAAATACCTATGCAGCTCGTGCCCGCGCGAGATTTATCGTATTGTCTCTCGTTCCCTTGTGCTTCTTTCCTCCCGTTGTCGTCGCCACTTGCGTTTGTCTCCATCGCCATCCGGATCTCGAATCCGAATACGATCACGCTTCGCAATAATCCAGGAGTCGCGCTAGAACGGAAACAACAAGGCGGAACGTGATAGCGTGCGAGATGCATTATGCATATTCATCACGTAAAAAGGCGCACGTTTGATAAATAAGCCACTAGCGTCGGAGCATTCAGAACTTGTAATGGCGAGATTAAAATACATAAAATCTTAATAGCAATAGCTAATTCGACATAGAAATGAAATATTATTTTTGATATTTAGTTGTATCATTGATATACAATTTTTCCTCATTTTTTAGGTGATTTCATAGATCAAAACCATATATTAAAAAATCCTTTAAAATTATAAATCATTTATAGGATTACGAGTTTAAGTACACTCCATATACAATAAAAGCTTGTAATAAATTATTAAAAGTAATGATTAAAAAGTCACTCTACATATTTACATAAAAGTCTACATATTTAAATACATATGGAGACTTTTCAAAACAAAACAAATTATAATGCTTAGCCAATGCAAATTTTGAATGGTGCTTTTTTAACCCTTTGCTATCTAGTATCTCATGTATGGGACACCACTTTTTCTGTGTTTTTAGGTATTTTATAATTAATTTGTATATTATATTTAATTCTTCATGTTTCTGAGACATATATTAAAATTAAGCAAAATATGTTTCACAAAATGTATGTAATGAAAAGATAAAATATTGTTACTAAGATAGTCAACAAAGATCCTTAAATAAAGAACATAATTAAAACATAAATAAATGTAAATATCAATATAGGTTAATGCAATGTGCTGAACTTCTGATGAATCGGCGTGGATCGCATTCGCGTATCGCATTCGCAATTGTTTTCTGGCATCGGCTAAACGGTATAGCGGTATTTTACGAACTGTCGAATCGCGCCGACGACAACTTCAAGATTTATTACCTCTTTGCCGTCTACGAACCCGACCACTTCTCTTCCTTCGTTCTGTTTGCCTTTTTATCCTTCTCCCAGTCTTCTCGCTCTCCTATGCTATCTCGTCGGTGTGTCTTCTCCTTCTTTTCCGCGGCGTATCAACCTTTGTCGCTCCCTGTTTTTCCGCGATTCAGCCTTCGAGATCCTGTTACCATGATTAAAAGAATCCGTCGACTCTCCCGGATTCCCCGGAAAGCTCACCCAAGCTTCTCGAAAAAGCTCGGTTCTTCCCTTTGCTTCTTTCTCTTTTTCTATCTCTCTCTTTTCTCATCGTCCCGTTTGACACTTAAGCATATCGAATTTTCCACCAGGATGTAACGACAAAACATTATTACATCATGAATGAAATATTGCATGTTATATTACAACTATTAGAAAAAAATTTCATGCATCAGGTACAGATGATTTTTTGAGAGCTTGAACTGATTATTACTAGATCACTCTTCTTATGAAATGTTCATCAAAAAATAAACTTTGATCATTTATTTATAGAGAAAGATTAAGAAGCACTATGTCAGAAGGTGCAGAAAATTCTTCTCATATTATACACAAAATACAAATTTATAAAATTATATGAATATTAATATTATTAATTTAATCATTAATTATTATTTAATTTAAGTATTATTGGAAAAAAATTATCCTGTTACATATGTATAGATTCTCTGATTATTGAAAAACCCTGAATTTTAAGTTTTATAAGATTTCACATAGATCCACCCCGTTGCGGTCTCGACACGTCTTTTTTCACATCAATAAAACGAACAACAAAATTCCTATCGAGATTTGTTCCCTAGTCCTTTATTGATTTTCTTGCTTTGTCTGTTGATTCTAGAGTGAGAAGCCTTTCCGCGTTCTTTCCGCTCTTCTCGAGTCCGCGCGTTTTCGTTTTTACTTCGATCGGCTTTGAAGATCCTATTTCCAGGTGTAAAAACATCCTGCAGCTTGCTCGATAAGGCTTCTTGTGTCGTCCTGTCTGTATGTGCCATCCCTTAGCCGTTGCTCTCTCACGGCTGCCTTAGCTTCTCGATTTTGCCAGGACGTTCCTGTGCAATAGTCAAATATTGGTAAAAATATCTCCTCAATGCTATTCGCTCGCAATGCCGTGTAGCAGGATGAAAATCGAGACATGACAGACGGCAAGAATAAAAAGCAGACATATAGGATGCTTCAGAATCACCGGTGGCCGATTGTCACAGATTTTATGCTAGTCACAGATTTTATTATACGCTAACTTGTCGCAAGTACAATTATTGTTTTTTTCTTCAAAATACTAAATTTTTAGATAAACTAATAATATATTTTTCAAAATTTTACTCGTACTACGGTTTATTTAACGGATATTCAACAGTTTTTGGACACCCCGTGCGTTATATTCCTTTATACCGTCTTACATTTCGCGATCTCCTTTGCTTTTCTAGTCTTCGGATGAAGAGATCTTGTTTTCCACTGTTTTCGCTTGTATGTGCTCCTTTAGCTTTGGCGCTCCAATTCGATTCCTTTTGATTAGTTTCTGCAGATTCGTTTTTCAGGATGAAGGAGTTGTATCTTCGTTTGATCCCGTTGTAGCGTCGCAAACTTTGGCAGGAAAATCTTTCGGTGAAAGAAGATTTGAAAAACGGCATATTATAGAAAGGAATAACACAACGTTAGTCCCATCGCGATAGTTTGCCTATCTCTACATTCTACTTGTCTACATAAAAGTTTCAACAAATCGATCAAAATTATCATATGAAATTCAAATAAATTTCAGAGTTTGTCACGAAATTTTGTTAGATTTTGTTTTTTCTCTAATTAATAGCAAACAGCGCATCATAGAAATACAAAGGCGATAAACGCGAAAATAATTCCAAAAGTTTAGTCTTTTAAGTTAGAACGTGTGGTCTCTTTGTTCCCTGGCTTTTTTTTTTCCTTTAGAAATCTAGCAGGATTAAAAGAAGTCGTAACTCGAATGATCTCAAAGTACTCGGGAATTACAAGCTCGCCAAGCGTGCTTGTCGCTTTTAGCTTGCGCACTCGTGGCACCATTAATGTGAGATGTTTGCGACAAGGAAGCCTCCAAGTACTCTCCTGCTCGGCTTGAGTTGCAGGTTCTTTTATAACCAGACCTTTTATCGCTGGAAAAATTACTGGTATTGAAAATTTTCTACCGCACTCCCTACAGTTTAATTATTAAAGACACTTTGCCACTTAATGCGTCAGCTAAGTTGAATTATTTGACTTACATATCTCTGCTTGACAAAATATGATCTTCAGTATTTTAGATCTTTTAGTATGATAAATATCCCCTACGCAGAGACTCCTACATAAAATGTAATTTATTAAGCGCAATAAATAGTAAAGTGTGCAATTAATATATTTCCTAATGTACAGAAATTTGCTGCCGTCAATTTCTCGGCGTACGCCGACTTTCGTTACTCTATATCGGTTTTTGCAATCTCTCTCCTCCATATTAGTATAGTTTCTTCATAACTCCGGCTTCTCTTCGATCGATTTTCGGTACGCCACTTGCGGAAGTAAAAGAAGCCGTAACTACGGCCGGTACTCCTCCTCGTGGAGATGTTGGGAGGAAAAGGATGCTTGGCGGGTACCGCTCGCGTAATTGGCACTTTGAACGTACAAGATTGGCATGAGCAGTAATAAAATGGCTTAGATGAAAAGAGAAGGAAATCAGCAAACGGGAAGGGGTGGGAGGAGACAGGGAGAGGAGAGAAGTCGAGAGAGGGATAGAGGGAGAGGGAGAGATTTGCTGGTGAAAGATTTACGGTGGTGAGATCTGCGAATCGAATTGGGAAGTCGAATAAGTGAACCTTTACGTCGGAATAAGTAACCGATTTAAATTGCTCGCGCTGAATGGCGCGCCGGAATAATTCAAGGACTGGAGACATCCCTCTGTGACGCAGACTTCGCCGCAAACCGCCTACATTTAACGCAAGTGCCGTGGCATTCGCGACGTAATCGCGATGCATTAATAACGATGCGTGCGCGGCGCGAAATGTGTTACATTATTCGCCGTGAGAAATACTGTCAACGTAGAAAACGTCGAGATTGGATTAATTGCTTAACTGAGCGCTGAACGGCAATTAGGATCGTTAGCAAGTTGTTGTTATTATTGTTGTTGTTACTCTGTGGTCGTTACTTTTGCCTCGCGAAGAAATTAACTTTCTTCGTGAGGCAACTTGCGATTGTCCAAGAGCGAAGAATTATTAACCTTCTCATTATGTTTTCTTTTTTCCCCGCTTGAGCGGAAGAAATCATGCTTTTGTACGAAGGCCACGATTCCATGGCTGCGTAAGAAAGTTAAACTTACTTCTAAATGCAACGAATAATTTATTCTGAAAGTAATTTCAAGTATGCTGATTTCTAGAGAGCTATTGTAATCGACGCGTAAATGATGTTTGCGCTCCTTTACATTTAAACGATTCAGATAATTATTATCCAAAGGTGTAAAAAATATTATCTTTTAAAGTATTTTAATCACGTTTGCGCGATATATATATTTTATTATACTAAACTATATACATTTAACTGTATAATATTATATTGTAATATGCTAAAACAAAATATATATATATAATATACATATATATTATAATTTACAAGAAGTTAAAAACAATTTTTTGCACAGAAGCAGCAAACTGATCTCGCATAATTGCATAATCATCTTAGTCTCATTAGTCTTCTTATAATCCACTATTTGTACGATGCGCCTTTTGGTCGAGGATTAGGGTGCATTTCCTGTAAAAAAGGGAAAAGGGAATTACGCTGGGTGAGCGTACACCGTGTCGAAATGTCGCCTGTTTAAAGCACCTTAAATTCGCAGAGAGCTCTAGATTCAAAATTTTCAGAGTGTTTTTATCCTGTCCGTCTAAAACGAAAAAAAAAGGGACGGTTATCGCCGGGCGAGTAACACGGGTGATGTTTGTTCGCGTTTCGTCCACCCACGTCTCGCAATGTTGATTTTCATCGTAAAGCGAACAACCGTCAGGTTTTTTTTTCTCTTCTTCCTCCAGTCCCTTTCCCTCTTCTTTCCGGTCTCTCTTGTTCTACCATCCGCCAGACTTCATGAATGTGCGAGCAGAGATCTTGTCAGTGTCGTCTGTTTCTTCTCTCCTCTCGAAAACACGGGGCTAATACAAAGGCGCATGGGAATGCTACCAGAAATAAGCGAATCTATATTTATGAGGTGATACGCTATTGCGGATGATAACAATCGGGAAAGGGGAGTATAGTTGCGCCATTACTGTCATGCGTGTACATAAATTTCGGGAAAAGTATTTGGATAATACAATGAAATACTAGCAGTTAGGGAGTAATTGGGCAAGATGAGACCAACTGGTGATAACAAATGGGCCTGTTTTTATTTTCTGTATACACTGGAGTTGCAATTAACGTCCTGAAAAATCATGTCGTATCATAAATATTTGAACGTTAGACCACATTAAATATTCCTGAGTGACAACACACATTATTACTTGTGTTTAATTTAAAGATTTTGGAAAAGGTTGGAACATTCCTTATTTTGTTCTGCGTTTTAATAACATGTTTTCCCCGCCGTTTGGTTCCACGTTTAATAAAATGCGTGTCTTATCAATAGACGTCGCACGCCCGTGGCGAAGGTAAAGGACGGCCAGCGGCAGTCAGGATTCATTTATTGCCAAGCGCGTAAAGCGCTTAATCACGCGACCCCCGTTTCGTCGGTTTCATTATTCGCGCCTTATCGTTTCATAAAGATATTAACTCGCGAGAACTCGGATGGCGCGAACGAAGCTTTACGAGGATTCCTGCGGCGCCTTATTGAAATCAGCCAGTGCGGCAGAATTTCGCATGGCGTGGAATATGACGAATCAGTGGCGTAATCAACAGCTTCGACGATCCCATGTCACGGAAGAATTCGTATCGTAGCTTCCTGAGATTAAAATAATAAAAAAAAAGCAGAAGGCAGAGAGAAGAAAGGATGGAAGAAAGTCAGTGAAGAAGAAAGATGCAAGAAAAGAATAATAAAGAGAAAATAGAGAAAGAATGAACTAAAGGAAAGAAAGTAAAGAAGACTATAAACGATCGTCAGATTTTATGTTAAGCTTCGTTTTCTTTAGCTTGAGTATACCGTTGCACATTGTTATAAAATTCAGTGAAAGAAAATTCTTCGAGATTGACTTTGTCGGATATAGGAGAGCCTAAGCCTTACGCCATTGCTGCGAATAGACGAAGAAGACGGCGGGACGATGAGTTGAATTAATCGCGAGAACGGCGATATTTGAAGCCCGGATTCGAAGCGAAAATCGCATCTTTCAGAAGCGTCGACTGTGTGTGCAGTCCTCTGAACTTTCCGCCGCGATTCGATTGAATCCGTCCAATTCGTGCTCTCGGCGCGATCCGGGACTATAACGGCTCGAGGCTCATGAATATTCTTAATTGATCGAAGATTGAAGTCCCACGGTCGTTACAAAGCCGCCAATCAGCGTGAGGATTCGTGAATAATAATTTCGGCCTAGACGGAATTAAATAATCATTGACTCCTCACGCAACAGCTGATATATAACATCTACGCTGATATATAATAATTCTTCCTTTCTTTATAAAACTATATATTAAGAGAGTATAGTCTCGTTCGCAGATTCAAACGTTACATTCAATATAATGAATCCCGCGCATGAGATACATTTAATTCGAAGTGCAATCGCGTTAATAGTTCTTAATTTCGAGATAGATTCGCAGCTACAAATTGCGAAATTGTTTTCATCTGCAATTTGCAGAAATTATAAAAAATGTTGGGAAAGAATCTACATTGATTTAAATACGTATCAGTACAATTATTTTCAATTGTCTATAACTGAAAGATTACTGATGCACGTTATATTAAACGTTATATTAAAGATATATCGATGACTTTTATAAGTTTCTTGAAGAGGAAAAAAAAAATCCGTTATTGAATCAAGGCATATCGGCAGATTAATAGACGTTAAGGGTGTATTCAGATGGACTTTGCTCGTGTCGATGAGAGAACGCGGGAAAAAGTAGCTCGTGCTCGAGGATTAAGCTTTGGGAGCCGGGGTCAACCGTGCGCATCGATCGCTTTGTTCGCCAGGGGCGATTATTCTCAACCGTCCATTCATAATCGCGAGAGGTTCCCGCGGGGCATTGATAAATCTCCCCGGGACGTGTCGCGTAATCGTTAAATCAAAGGCAAAGTTTCGCCGCGGCTCGGCTCGGCCCGGCTCGGCGCAGAGCGGCGCGGCGCGGCGCGGCCCGGCATGGCGCGTAGCGCGCGCAACGCGGCGGGTCGAACTTTCCTATGCGAGATCAACGACCCGTGGCACATTGTTTCATCCGAAACGCGACTATTCCCGGGCTCTCTCAGGAAGCGCGCAATCCTAGCGCTTTCCCGGCGAAGCCACGGTAATCGTGTGCATTCGTGAAGGGCCCTCGTCGACAAGCGCGGCGCGGTATGGCGGCGACGGCGATGGGGGACGGGGGACGGGGGCCATGCAGAAGCACCGGAGGAGAGCGAGAGCGATGCGCGACAGTGTGCAGTAACAAGTGCATGTGCGCTTTCGCCGGTACATGTCTATGTATTGCGTGAGAGAGTGCAGCGGGAAAGAGAGATGGTTAGAGATAAGCGGAGAAACACGGGGTGGAGGAGGAGAAAGAGAGACAGCCGCTTTAATCGACGCGCCAGGTAATCGTCGCTGAAAGTAATTTACTTCCACGCGTGCCACCGACAAAGCTGACTGCTCTCGAAGCTCGGTACACATTTTAAAATCTAATTGAAAATCTAATTAAAGCGGTAGGAGCCGCGTCGGAAGGCGGACGCGTGATGCGCGGCGCGGAACGAGAGCGGGCGAGCCCTCGACAAAATCGGACGAATCGAATGACAGGAATGACAGCCCCCTCGGATCGGCTCGGCTAAGTGAAGCATGTTTTATTATTGCTAATAAACAGAGGTTAAAAATATATAACGGTGTAGCACCATTAAGAAAATACTCGACTAAAAAGTATCGCTTGTTTTCTCTTCTAAGTAATTGCAAAAATATCGAGCTTGTTGAGAAATAATAACGAAATCGTAACAATAAATTATTTATGGTTAAACAAATTCTAAATAATAACATACGCATTGTTCTCTTTCTCTTTCTTTTATATTAATTTTAAGAAATCGCTTTAACGAGTTAAGTTATATTAAAAGATAAAAGAAGAAATTTGAGATAAAATATATCCTGTGCAGTACTCTTTGCACACTTTCTCTTTTGTCAATAAGTCTAAAATAGATTTACTATTAATTTACTCTATTATTTGATAGGCAAATGTTTATGCAGCTCCCTTTTAATATTACAAAAATAGGAAAATGTATGCGTTGAAAAAGATAAAAGAAGTGAAACTACCGGTTTGCACAGACGGTCCGAACATAAACGAACTATTCTACTGGGAGTCTATACTGCGAGAAGAATAAGAATTATTATTACGACTACGCGGAATAACCGAGATAGCTGAATATTATCTCCATTTTATTTACATGTCTCTGTCAATTTTAATGCAATATCGCGAGTTCCCGCGAAATTTAATTTACACCTTCTGAGAAAACGCACTGAAACTTGCCGACAGTTTATTGCAATGTCGTAGAGAAGTAATACAGCAGAATATATAATGATGAAAACGCAATAAAATATAAGGAACAAACGCTTTCTCGAAAATACGGGAAATACACGGGAAATATTTTCTCAAAAATGTAAATAGCTTGTAATAACGTGAAATAAAAAATTTAAAAACGCATGTTTGCCTCAGTAATGCATGTAGCTGCGTGAATACCTTGTTTCTGGATGCCAATTAATGAAATAAGAGTGCAGAGATCGGGTAAATGAACGTTTAAACGGTAACGAACCTTCCCGCGGAATTAATGAAGAAAATTTCATACGTTTAGTCGAGGCGCGGGCACGCGCGCATAATAAACATTCGAATTGATTCATTTCCGCAGTCCATTTTCGTCGAACGGTAAATTTCGCTCGGCAGCGCGCTAACGACGAAAGTTACGCACACCGAAAGTAGAGCGATAATTTCATGAATCTATCGCTTTAGCCGTTCAGTCCAGTTCGCGTACAGTGTGTCAGTGTTGCTCGCGCTGGAGTTACCCGGGAGAGTAAATTTATGTGCCCAAGGTTCTCTGGGTCTCTTCTCCGTTTTACGGCGTGTAAATATCGCGAGATATCAGGAACATTTTATCCGCGCCTCGTAGTAGATTGAAAGTTCATTTCGGTCTATGGCTCCGTATATTTTTATCGTTTGCTTGCAGAAACACCGTTATCTACGAGAGCACGTGTGCTCAAACTGGAAATTAATCTTGAAATCGTAAAAGCGCTTTGTTTAATCAACTGTTAAATATGTATTGTGTAAGATTAAAACTCGATATAAAGCGATATATTTGTCTATTATTAAATAAGTCACCTTGTGTATTTCTTTGCCTTACTATTGCACAAGAATATGCATATTTCATACGATGTTTCACTCGTCATTTACGTGACAATGAAGAGGTATTGCGGAATGCGCGCGCGGCGCATGTTCCTGTAGATTTCCGCTTTCGACTGCGATTGTCGAGCGAAAAGTATTCCTTCGTCCGGCTCCATTTAACTTGCTTTATCCGCGCAAAATTGCTTCCGACGCAACGTTTGCGGGCGTTTCGCTCTCTTCCGCGATGTTTTATTTCAAGGGTAGCTTCATCAAGTGACGAATGATATATCGCGGCCGCGTTGATACTGTTGAATTATGCATGGATGCAACAACTACATAATGCGGCTGCTAATTGTCATGTCGCGTGATATATCGAGGTCGCGCTGCGAAAACGTATAATGCGTATAACATTTTCTCATAGTTATACAATCACGCAAATTTCAACAAAACTAAATGCTAACTAAAAGTGTTACAATATTTTGCTGTGTACAATATTTGCTTTAACCTTCTTTCTTGGTAATAAATATGTAAATTCCTCAAAACATATCGTTCACGAGAATGTTTCGTGTATCGCAGCTATAATATTACTTACATACGTCAAATATTATTCTGAATAATATTTCTCAGAGAGAGAGAGAGAGAGAGAGAGAGAGAGAGAGAGAGAGAGAGAAAGAAAGAGAATTACTCTTTATTTACATAATTTTATCGTGCAGTATTTTTGCGACTCTTAGACATTTTTCTTCGGAAATTCCTTATGGAATCATAAATTTTAGCAATAATAGTTCCTTGGTATTAGTATTCGACATTATCCAAACGATATTCAAGGAAGCTCGATATTAACGGTAATGTACGACAGATGTTTACCGTGTAACGCATAATTCAATCGTGTTCCACGAGGTAACACACAAGGTATTCGCCGTGCGCGAAACACGGGATCTTCATCCACCGTATAAGAATCGTATTACCCGATACGTACCGTAACTCCAGTGCCTGTTGCACGAAAGCTTCAAGCGCGGCTATTTGTCTTCGGTCCCACCTGCGTTACATTCCGCTCTCCATGCTGCGTTCGTTCGCTGTGGCGGACTTTACGGATACCTGTGTGAGTGGTACGTGTGCGTTGCGAGCCGTCCTTGGTTTGTATGGTTTATAACAGAGCGGTCGTTCGAGGGTAGCTTTTGCGTTTTTGTGACCGCAAAAGAGAGTTTTTCCGCTCCTCCTCTCCTCCACTCTCTCCGTCAACCACTGTGTGTGTGTGTATACGGTCACTCGTTAAAAGTTTACGTCCGTCAGAAGGCGAACGGAGTTCGCTTAAGTGCATCGACCGTCCATTGCGCGTACCGGCATGTTATCGCGTATCGCGACAAGTGCAACTTCGACTCTCGCGAATTGCGGCTTTCGCCGTTCTGAGCGGGGACTCCTCGAGCCTCGTCGTAGCCTCGAGTAGCGCGGATAGACGCGCACGTGGTCGAATTCCTCTGCCATTGCCGCGACGGCGATTAAAGTGCCTTCGAGTACAGGCACAGGGAACGAAATAGCCGTCAACTTCCGGTTACCCACCGTCCCCATCGGCCTTCGCCGTCCGTCGATGTTCCTTCTACATCAAACGGGCCCACCCTTCCTTTCTCCTGCGATAATGAAGCCGCGATAACTTTTACGAGAGTTCTTCGTACGGAGTTTGCGTCCGTTTTGACCCTATCGCTTTCGTATTTGGTGTTCGCTCGTTTGGTTTACGTGGAATTAATGTTCCCCGGTTTCACGACGAATTGAGATGTAAAAGAGCTCCAAGTTGTATGAATATTGACAAAGTGCTCGGAAAACTAGTAATATTTTGGCCATTAGCGCAGCAAATTGGCAGTTAATATTTATATAATTGTTTAAAGCTCGCTTATATAATTGAAAAGAAAAATAAAAACAGATTGATTTGCCTTCTTTCTCTCTCCTTTATGCTTTTTTTTTTATTTTAATAATTATTAATATTGATGCTTGAATTATTTATATCTGATTTACATTTAAAGTTATATATTAT
This sequence comes from Tetramorium simillimum, assembly GCA_011636635.1. Lineage (NCBI taxonomy): Eukaryota > Metazoa > Arthropoda > Insecta > Hymenoptera > Formicidae > Tetramorium > Tetramorium simillimum. The sequence continues at coordinate 21,857 of VBVQ01000124.1, read as the reverse complement.
TTAGCAAATTTATTAAGCTGACACTAGAATTATATTTTTCATATGCATATTGTATATTAGGATTATTATGTCACTCAGTGTGCAGTTTGAGGATAATCTGTGAAAGTAATCGGAAAAAGTGCAAATCTTGGATGGGTAAAAGATCGAGAACTCTCTTTAAGTGGCTCAGGCAGCTAGAGTTCATCAGTGGAGTTTTCACCTCGTTTTGAGACACGTTCCAGTGTTAAGAAGATGACGGAGGAGGCGTAACGAGGATATTCGGAAGACAATGAAATTTAATTCGATAATCTATCTTTCCCGCGCATGACTTGAATAATGGTTGGTATGAAAGATCGCGATCAATTGAAGGATCTCTATAAAAAAAAAAATTCAAGAAAGAAAGAGAAAAAAAAAGAAAAGAGATAAATTTGTATAATGTTTCCTTAAACTTATCTTAAAAATCTGTTCTGTAACTTAAAAGAATATTATCGAAATTAAATGATGTAAGAAGACATTACCAAGTTTAAATTGATGATTAATAAGAGGTTTTTTTTGGAATGTTTTACAGAATGTTTGCGATAGAATTAAAAAGTAACTTTAATTTTAAGTTGTGTGAAGAGTCGCAACTCAAAATTCAATCATTGCTTTCAATCGAATAAATACATTAAAATTGAGATTTTCTAATAAATATATTTTTAAAGTAAGCTAGACTGGAACTGATATCCGTTGAAATTAAAAAGTGAAGAGAATCGTGCCGAACGACGGAAACGGAAGAGCGAAGATGAGACGCGAACGCGAAGCTTTGTGAGCAAACGCAAAAATGTATGACGAATGTAAAATAACGAGATCCGTGCGCGTCAAAGAATCCATCGTCATCGCACGGGCATTTTCTTACGATTTACACATTATTGCGATACGGAAGAACCTCTGTAAAGGTTGGAGAGCGAGCATTCTCAGCTTCTGCGAAACATCGTTCATCTCACCTGCAAGCTAGAGAGATGATTCCGACACAAAGTGCATATGGACGACGAAGTGTAACATCGTTGTTGGGCGTCCTCATCGACAGACGGAAGAACCTCCTTCAAATATCGCTGTCTCCTTGAAGATGGGTGCGAAGCGCAGTGATCATTCGAGGAGAAAATTCACGCGCGAATAATTCCTCGCGTTGAAAAAGACGGGTCGATCTGCCGGGAATCAATTCGCGTAACCGAGTGTTACAAAGTATACAAAAAAAAATCATAGGATTTTTTCTAACAATAAAAGGGAAAAAATGATGATGATTTTAATGTCAATTGATTGTGCGATTATTTAACACTGACAAATCATAATTGAATTTAAGAGTCGAGAATCTAATGGAAAAAAAAAATAGATCTATTTCAAATCCCTGAAAGAATTTAGGGGAAGCGCATATCGCTCACGCCGCAGCATCAGGCATGTGGAATTTATTAAAATTTCACACTCGGATGAGCGCGAGCGCGAATTCAGTGAAATATCTTCGCGAGTATTTCTAATTAACTGATTGTTAATGAGCGGGTTCGGCGTGATATTGTGCGAATTGGGATAAAATTGTCCACGGACATGCCAGTCTACCGATGGGGCGATGACAGGAACGACGTTTTTCTCATATTATATGGCTCGTTATGCGACCCAGACCGCCGTGGAAATGATAATGAAAATGACGAGAGTTGCACGAGCGCGTTCGCGCCCGTGGGTCCACCGCTGCGCCGCGAGCGCAAGGCATGGAGATCCGTAATTAACGGTACTAATGATCAAATAATATGGGCCGCCGGCTAGCAGCACGGACAACGCGATCATTCACTTCGTCGGAATACGGCCGGCTCTGTACGCGCGCGCGCGCGCGTTGATTAATCGAATGTTATACGCGCAACAATATTGAATTCTGTTGTTCCGGTGATATGCTTATAATCTCGAGAGACACGAAGCCGCCCGCCTTTGTAAAATTTCATATAAAAACGATTTTAATATGTCGCTTTGGCGTTAGACAAATATTTACAATACTAATTACTTTCCCGTGTTTGTTATGTCAAAATGCGTGTATCACTCGCCAATGGAATACATAAAGTAAATATCAGAGAGCAACGGTTGTAGAAATATGAGATAGAGTAGAAATTTGAAACTACATTGACTCTTTTAGAGGACACTTACAAAAATTTTTCACGCGCATCGATTTAGACAACGTGTAGAGATAATGAATTATATAATGTAGGAAAATGTCAAGTTTGTAGATAAAATTTTGCAATTTCGTGCGTGACAAGATATTGCGCGAAGGACGTGAAACCTGACCAGACTGAGGAGAATAAACAGGTCGCCGTGATGACGTCGACGTCGTTCGATCGCAACGCAGAAAAGAGATTATTCCGAGAGGAAAAAAACGTGAGAATACGTGACAGGTGCCTTGTGCACGGCTCACGTGCTCCGGGATACGTCAGTCAAACTGTCCGCGGATTGCTTCGAGTATAATAAAATTTTACGAACACAGGCTCAGAGCCGGGAATAATCTCATGAACAGACGAATTTGACCTCTCACGCGGTTTAATTAATATCCGTTCTCATACATATTAATGACATTAATCTAACAGCTAATATCATTCGTGTGTTATTATGTCAGAATGATTATTACTTAACGTAACCGCGTAATTAATGTTACGGTCTGTGCCGATTGATCGAAATTGAAATCAACCTCGTAAAATTACGGTCTACAAACTCCGAAAATATTGCGATTAATTAAGTGAGTGCAGTTATGTTTTTCAAACGTGATATTTAGAAAATTCGGACGTATATATTTTCACGCACAAATGCTCGACGTGCAACTTGTTCATTTCAACGCTCCTGAATCATTTCCCTCTAAAATCAAACTTTGTTATCCTTTCTAAATGGAATATTAAGCAATATTAGGTATCCGCGGTACCATCCCATAGTCGCAAATACAATAGGTTTCATCGCGTGTAACTTGATTCATCAAAGTTTCTTAGCGAAAATGAACTTCTGGCCATACCTATATTCAGCGTGCGTTTGCAGCCGAGATTCGGGACGAGGGAATTAAAGCAAGACGAGCGAGGGTAAGCAGGGTAGAACGGCAGCGAGAAGAGAAAGGGCTTCGTGAGTAAGCAGAAGCCGCGAAAGAGAATGCGAGTGTTGAATATGCAAATACCGTCTGTAAGCAGTTTTTTCCCGTTGAAGTGGCTCACCCCGTAAAATTATAACGGGCGTGTGAATTCGTCAGAAAGCACCGGAAAGTGAAGCCCACTGCGCGCGGTATTCCTCCTTTTTTCTCCGCTCCCTTCCCGCGCTCCTCCACCCCCCTCCCCCCCCTGCTCACCACCGATAGAGTCAATTTAAGTTTCCGCCGTTCGCAAATGTTTTCCGTCTGTCTGCGCTGCGCTCGAGCGCGGAAATGAAAGATCAATAGGGGTCACGGCGGTGAAAAAGGCGGTCAAAAAAAGTGGCGAGCGAAATACTTTTCTTTACGAATACCTTCAGAACAAGAATTCCTAGCGATTCCTATACTCGTTTTAGTCATTCTACAGTTAGAAGGTAAGAAGACGAATGAGGAAAAGAAATACCGTAAATTCAGAAACAATGTTTCATTGAAGGAAAAGAGTGTTTTAATTATAGTTTGAAAATAATTTGAAAATTAAAAAATTTGTACATATATTTAAAAAATCATTAATTTTTTACGTGTTATGTATCAAAACCATTCGCATACAAAATACTTACATCGTCTCATTCCACTCTCGAAATAATTAACGTAAGATGAGCAATATATTTAACAAGATGCAAACGTTCGACTCTTCCAGCTGCAATTATTTAATGTTGCTTAAATCCATTCAGATTAATTCCCTAAGTGATAAATCAATTATTCGGTACTCCGATTTCGTGGTAAATCTAAAAATCGAAATCCTGCTCACGGTTTCCCGTGGCTCAGTCAAATGGCTGGCCGGAATTATCGGTACCGAAGTGCGGATGCCTTACACCTATCCGCGCTCGCGTGTGCGTCAACGAAGGGGGTAGAGAAAGAGGGGGAGGGGGGCGAGGCAGAGAATGCGAGCGTTAAATATGCATGCCGGGTAAAGCGGTAACAATAGAGAGTTCCTCGTCTCCCCTGTGCCCTCCCATCCTTGTCTCCGCCGCCCTTGCCTCGTTCCTCTTTACCGAAGAGAACCTCGCAGTTGATCGCGCGACCTAGGCGCAAAACACCCCCGCTAATGGCACCCCTGGTACTCTCGTCTCGTGATATCCCCGCGTGTGTGTGTGTGTGTATGTGTGTTCCGGTGCCATTCTATGTATGCATGTACATATTCCATGTATGTATACATATACATACATATACATGTACTAACGGTCCACCTATCTTCCGCTACCTACAACCCGGCCGTGCGGCACGGATCCGCGCGTTCTTCCCGCACCTCGTATTTTCTATCGGCGCGAAACTCGATTTTCCCGTTTCCACCGCTGCCGCCAGTCGCGCTAACTCGATCTCCGCGAAATGCGACGGCATTAATTAACGAACGATAATCCGATTGTTGTGATACAGAGGGACTGCACGGTCGTTTGTGACGCACGGCCCGGTTCGTGGTGTCGCAAACATTGCATTTGTAGGTCATATTTAGCGTCACGTTGGCCGGCTTTTGTGCCGGGCTGTAACAAAATTGAGAAAGCCACCTTTGAAGTTTGCTTTGGGACAAATAATATGATAATATACATAGTGCCGCGCGTGAGAGAATAATCCAATATTGCTCTTAACGCGGGTAAGAATTTAATTAAATGTAATGCCGTTTATAGATTGTTAATATCAATATAAGTGTTTATAATTTTTTCGAGAATTAGGTATTTGTAATTTTAGTATTAATTTTTGAATTAAAATCATCTCATAGGATATTTAAATTAAAATTGATCGGAAACTCTCAAATGAGACGGCGATGTATTTAACGCCGAATTTGCGTCGGTAGTTTCACGAGGCGTGCACGATGTATCTTGATCAGCATGCGACAATGTGTTGCTCAGCTCGCGCCGACTGACAAGCGAAGACACAGATCTGTTTGCTATCTCTCAGTGCTATCTCTCTAACCGGCTTCTCTGCCTGGCGCGATTGCCCGGAACATCTGCCACTGATATCGCTAGCGGACAGCTCAGGAGATTGCGATGTCTCGAATCCGATATGGGAGAGAGAGATCGGAATTAACCAGCTATAATCGAAAAGGGATAGCAATATCGTATCAAGATACTAGAGAATTCATATTGGATCATTCCCATTAATCCTAATATTAACTATTGCCATTTAACTAATTTGCAGACTACGTTAAACACAGTTCTATAATACGAATGGAAATCGAGCATAATATAAGGAGAGAGAAACGAAATTTGGGAAGTTTCGACAATTTTACAATTAAACAGCTCGAAAATCTTCTAGAGCAAGAAGCATGGCTCTAGATTAGTTCCAAGACGTTTTGCTTAATTATCTTTTTGCATTCTCGGTCGAAATCGAGAACGTGTATTTCTCGCATTGAAACGAGATCCAATCGTACAGCGGCATTACCAGATTTCGCCGTACCAGTCATTCGTACGGCGAACACGTTTTTAAGGAGCTGTCCCGACGTGTGCAAGAGTAGCCTCTGTGCCCGGAAAGACACGGGGGCAAGGACTATGCTGATCCACGCGACACGTTACCATCGTGATCCTGCAACCGTCGGCCACGCTAGCCAGCCTTAAGAACGTTACCGTCCTACCGCCATCTTATCCTCATCCCATTTCGTTCGGCGAGTACTGCCGGTATTTGACGGTAAAACCGAGTTTGCCCGGTCCTCGACGGGGACGAGAGGAATAGTCGTCGTCGTCGTCGTCGTCGTCGTCTTCGTCGTCGTCGTCGTCGTCAGTTGTTGGTCCGGCGGAATAGATCCTCGCCGGACCGTCGTGTGCGGCTGCACGACAAAATACGCGAAACGTACACGTACACATACAGACACGTTTATAGGTACGTGTAGGGTGCCCGGGCGGGATATAGTCTACTTGAAATGCGGCCGGCGTTCGCGTCTACTTCCGATCCATCTGGCTCAAGACGGGCGACAAATCGAGTTACCGCCCGAGACCCAAGACCAAAGAGCTCTGGCAGCCTTCCTTTCCTTCCTTCCTTCCTTCCTGCGCCGCGCTGCTCTGCGACGTCTCTTCCCTTCCTTATCTCTCTCCCAATCTTTTACTCCATCTCCCTTCTATACTTTTCTTCACCCTTCTTCTGCTCGCCGTGGTTATTGGCTTCTTTCTTTACTCGCTTGGCCAGTATAACCGCCCCCTCGTCGTCGAGGATACTTGGCTCCCAGGCTGCATCCACGGAACGCGGAAAGAACCGGAGGGAAACGGAATGAGAAAAAGAAGGGAGAGAGAGAGAGACTGCCTTCTCAGTAGCACAGTATCGCGCTAACCATGTTTAGTGTCCGAGTTCGCGAGTAAAACGACTTACCAGCTCGTTAGGCGCCACGAGTACTATCCGCCTAGCCGTGCCGCCAAGTTTCCACGAGTGGCGGTATCACGTTTTGCGAAAATAGCGCCTTTCCTCGGATTAACCTTGAGGAATCCACCACACCAACGGTGTGTCTCACGCCCGTCTCTCGTTCTACTATTTCGAACTGGTTGCGTCAGATTCGAGAAAAAAGAAAGATATTTGTGCGGTGGTTAACGCGCTGCTTATTGAATACGTGAGACGACAGATAAAATTGATTGCCAAGCTGATTTGTTGAATTGTATGGTGATTATGACAATAAGCGGATCAATATAGCATTTTAAGATGGATGGTAATCAATATTATAAGTTTGAAACAAGAGAGTTTGAAATGCTAAATAAATACCTTGTGCTACATACATATAATTTTTTAATATATGGAAGAAGTTATAAAAAATATGAGATTCTTATTTATAATTTATTTTATTTGAATATTTTACAGCTTATCTCTTTGATATTTTTAAAAAATTTTAAATATTCCTTTGCTTTTTCTTCACAGTTAATATATAATGTCATATATAAAAATTGTAATTTTAAATTTGATATTATCAATTCTTTTACAACAAATGATTTATATCTTTATTTTCATGTCAATTGTAAAGTTGTGTTTTTTAATATTTAGTAAAATGAATGCTATCAATTTAGCGAGTATAATTACTTATTTGTTCGACGTCCCATTTCACGAATTAAACCGTAATTTTAGCTCATTAAAAATAAATGTTGCACATCATGGGTAATTTGATTGGTTTTTTGAATAATTTGAAAACTTGTTCTAAATTGAAATATTAAGACACCAATGGCATTAAAATAATAAATTATTATGCTTAAAAAAATCTTTGATATAAACTAATTTTTTATTATATGCATAATTAGATGAGAGAATTGTATTATTCGTTTAAATATCAATAAATTTTTATTAAATTTTAACAAAATTTAATCCAATCACTCTAAGATATTTAACGTTTATTAAAATTAGAAAGCTTTTCTAAGATAAAAGATTAATTCAAAGTTTGAGAGAGAGAGAGAGAGAGAGAATTTGTTTTTAAAATTATAAATATAGTCGCTAAATATCTTTGCGGTGAATTTTTAGTATTTTGGATGAAATTCGTAGCACGAGAAATAGCAACTCGGAAAGGACCAAATGGGAGACGATGGTGGTAACCTTATTTAGCGTCCCAGGATACTAATAAAACGAGATGCTAGGTTGAGCATTCCCTACGAAATTTCTCAAATTAACCTCATGATCTCTATTCTTTGTCTGCTGTTCCCCCGTGCATCGTGTTCATTTTCCTCGCAATTCTTTCTTCTATTTTTCACCTCCATGAACAATAACACGTCCCTTATTTACTCCTCAACGGACGTCCATTGTACCAAGTTCCACAAATTACAAGAGAAAAATAAAAAAACTTTTTAATATGAAAACAATGATCGCTGTTAACTTCTTATACAAAAAAGCGTTCTGATATTTAAATCTGAACTTTCCCATTAAATCCTGAATTTACGAATTGTTTTTCAATCAAGTATATAATTAAGAATAAAATAGAAGAAAAAAATGCAGTGTGTGATTGTCAATTTCCGGCTTTTGCTTTTATGTAAAGTTTCCGCGTTGTAACATTGAAATAACAATTCTCTTATTTTTTTACATTTGCTTCGTACATTTTCTTTCTTTTTTGTTTTATATACTTCGCATTTTAGTTTGTCCAAGTTTGTTAATGTTGGAAATATATTCATAAAACTTTCGTAGTATTACGAGGTAATGCATACACACACAAGGTGACAGACCGCAAGGACTGATATATACAGTTGAGATTATTATCACAAAACGTAAAAAGAGAAAGGACGACGAAAGGAAGAACGAAAAGACGAAGGGGAACGCGATCGTAATCCTATTTTCCACCTCAGATTGGGAGTAAAATGAGCTTCTGGCCAAAGTATTTGCTGCAAATATCTAAAGGTGGCGGAATATCACGTTTCGCAAGAATAGGAGTCCTCTTTGAATTAACTACCCGATACCCCTTTTCTTTCCAACCTCCTCCCCTTTTCTTTATCTTATCCGGCTCTATTCGCTACCTTCTCGCCCAGATCGATAAAGGCCTCTTCGTGTTGGTTAACGTGTGGCTCATTGAATAAAGGCTCGTCGAAGTTCCGTCTAATTTATGACGTCATTTTGAAAGTGAATATTCCTACCGAATGGAGATAAGAATACGTCGACACGCCAGCGCGCTTCCTCTGGAAATAATGCCGCCTGCCGCTTTATAACCGCCATGGCACGTACATACAACCGCTTCTCCGTGATTTGTTGAGAATTGTCGATGAGAATTATATCATAAAAATGCCTATGCGTTTAAATTAATTCGATGTGTGATAAATATAAATTACACTAGAGTCTTTATATTTCTTTCAACTTGAAGAAATTAAAAAATTAAAAACAATCAGATTATTTTTCAACAGAATGCTTTCCTTCTAAGTGATTTTGCAAATATTTCTCGGAAGAACAATAATTTCATTTTAGTGTGCAGATGTTTAAAGCGTTTAAAAAATGTTTTAATTTTATTAGCATTCTTTTTGCGTCGTCCCAATATTTCTTTTCCTTTCGTCCCATGTCTTTCGCGGCATGTGAAATTTTTTCGGACCATAAATAAGCGTTACTTTCACGCTTATTCTTACTTTGTGCCATGTCCGCGTCACACGCGACATCCCTTCTGGATTTAAAGGTAAGCAGGGATGAAGAAGAATGACCATGTAATGGCTATATGTGTGGTTCATTGAATAATGTTTCAACCTGGCATACCGCAGGTGTTGCTTTATGATGTGATTCCGGAAATGACCAGTGGAAAGAGAGCCACGAACGAATGTGCCTATTTATGAAGGTACATGAATGTTCGTTCGCATGATGGATGAAAGGCATCTATTATATTACTCTCAGATCTAATTATTTTACATTAACTAATTACTTTACTTTGTAATTAATTTTTTCGGATTTAGATAGATTCTGGAAATCCTTTTATAACTTCAATATATAATTAGTTTCAGCAACTCGTGTTTGATATTTAAGATAAATGTGAAATTTTATTAAATTTACGTTAATATACATTATTATTTTACTTTACATTTGAAAGATAATTTATAAAATATGGGAAAGAACTCAAGCACAAAGAAGTTAAACTGATTTATAGAATTCTTGTGGTATGGAATATATGGAGCTTTATATATAAAATGCTTTGTAATCTTGCGATAAATTGTAGCTTAATGGATTTCAAAGAAAACAATATTGTAAGATTTCACATAGGAACGTGACATCAAATATCCGGATTGTGTCTGCGATTAGAAAAGTAATAATTTTAAAGGTAATAATGCTAGAAAATATCAAGTATTTGCGACACGGCGGCATTCGTGACTTTCGAGCGTCATCACTCGAGTCGAGTAGAAAAGTCCGACTATTCATTAAAGGAGAATACTTCGAAACTAATTTCTTTAAGATCGGCCATTTGTTCGTCGGACGTTCTACACTGAATTCTTCGCTACTCGACACCCACTTCGAAGTCAATTATCGACGCTTGATGTCGGGTGGGACGGGACGGGAGGGAGAGGCGAGGGAAAAAAAAGAGCTCGAGCGGGAAACTCAAGCAGGCGATACAAACCTTGTTCGTGATCGTGAATAAAACGAATCGCCAGTTCGAGTTCGCGAATTGCCAAGGTCGGGTATATCACGTTCCACGGCGATGGTGTTTTCCTTCGAATTAACCCCTTTATCCCTCCGTCTTGCCTCCTTCGCGCCGCGCTCACTCGACTCGCGGCTGCTACTTCCCATTCGAGACAATGGTAAGAACGAAGAAACCGTTGTTTGCGCGAAAGTCAGCGACTTCCGAAAGAACTATCGCGGTAAGAAAGACTTGCGCGGAATTAACGAGGAAGATATTTAACCCCGGTCTCGCAATGACCTACGATCCTACAGACAGGCGTCGAGGCTTCTTGCTTAAATTAAAATAGTATTATTTATTTATGGATATAAAAAAAAGGGGAAACAAACAATTTTATTTCTATTTTACAAAGACCGTTGCATAAAAAGCTCCATGCAAACGACATCTCCTCCTGTCGTCGTAAATCATCTCGCCGCTGCAGGGTTAACAAAACAGTACTTCAAGTTTTGTTCCTGCTGCCCCACTTGCAAGAACAATTTTCTAACCAAGATAAATGTGAAATATATATATTTTTTTTTCATCGCAAAATAACACGCGGATGCGTATTATCTGCTGACAGTTCCGCGGTGGAAAACCGAAGCGCTATTATGCTTTCTTTGCTCATTATCGTTGTTACAGTCGTCGTTTTGCCACCGGAGATGGATCGTTCTGACTGTTCATCGTATCTCCTGCGAGAGGAATAGCGGAACCGGGCGGCGGCCGGGCTAAGAGGCTGCGGGTCAGGCTGTGTGTTTCGTTTGAAAATTTAATTTCTCTAATTAAAGTGCCGACGGGCTTTACAGGGCGCATCTCCTGTCGCCCCTCCTCTCGTCTTTCTTCCTCTCTTTTGCCCGTTGCTACGTCCCCTTTGTGTCCCGGATGCGAGCCGCGCCTGCGGCCTAGCTTTTGCCGGAGTCACCCGTTTCATTAAGCTAATGAAAGTTTTCTTTTGAAGATGATACGCCAAACAATTTTATTTCGCGTATTCCTGCCGGTGTTGATGCTGATGACATTATGTGCGGTGTGCCCTGTCAGGCGAATGTCCATCTGATAATTAAGCATATAATACATCTAATCGTACTCGAGAAAGAGAATATAGCAAACGCAATTAATACACGATTTAATTCTACAATCTACTACGTTAACGTTCAATAAGATGCAATGTACGTTTTTTTAAATATAAAGATCTTGTGACTTTTTATGGATTTCGTATTGATATCTTTGCTACTTTATTAATTATTTTTACTAGTTATTAATTATTACTACACTATTTTATTAGTTATTACTATCGACGCATTTTACTTTTCTGTATCTTTCGTTCAAATCGAAATCAATAATTTTGTTGTCATTATTTGAAATTCTGCTCGATATGCGGGCGCGCCTTGTCACTTTTTTCAGCTTACAATCGCGCGCATACGGATCGCCGCGAATCGATCGTGCCGACGACGCGTCGTCCTTTGAGGTGGAAAAATCAGTGTTAGCGGGAAGGTTCGAAAGTGGCGGTTACGCTTACATCAAAGAGTACGGCCTGCTCCTCGCTTCATGGAAACTAACGCCGGGGGAATTCATTTCCATTCGATAGCCGGCCACAGCCGAATGCGAAAGCAGCTGCCGGCCATGTGGTGTGCAAACGAGGTGGATTAATCGCTTTCCCCCTCCCCCCCGTCCAACGTTGCGATATATCGCAACGACGCCTCATTCGCGGGGAGTTGCAGTATCTCTCGCGAAATTTCATTTTAGCAAGACTTTTTTTTTTGCGGCGCGTTCTATAGTTTTTTTTTTGTTTACCTTTCGAGCTCGCGCTAGCCGCGGCGCTTATTACAAATGCATTTTTTCCAGCAATATAAAACCAAATGCATAACGCAACACGTTAGAAACGCGTTGAAGAGCTCAATATTGGAACAGCGATCGCCGCGTTAAAATAACATCCGTAATAAGTGTACGTTCCATTTTCCTTTTTATCAGCCTGTCTATCGAGTAATACAGAATATTATTTTTAACACTCAGCCGACTCTGATTCTCGTACCTTTAATTGAAGATAAGTGGAACGAGGGGGGATGAAATGTAATTTGCTTCGTTCCCTCGGTGGGGCGTAGCGATGCGTCGATCGTTAAACCGTTATCATCGGTCGAAGGGGTACGCCGGCGACGGCTCGCTGTATTGCGTTTTGCGATCCGGTATCGCGAGCCGGTTACCGCTTAAGGTTACGTCGTCCGCACCGTTGAACCGCGTCTCCGCCGCGTGTCCCGCGCGCGCGGATTTCCGCCGACATGATTTATGGTGGAAAAGGCGCTTCTCACCCCCCTCCGCTCCGCGCAGCCTCGTGCTACGCGCTCGGCCTCCCCAGAGACGGCGGATTCTGCGGGCACGACCTGTTTTCGTTAGCCGGGGAAGTGGTTTAATTATTAACTACGTCGTAAACTCCCGCGCGACGTGGGCTTTTCCGCTCGGATAAACGTCTTTGATCCATTTTTATTGGAGGATTCATACATGGGTTGTTTCATTCACGCGCGTTTCGACGTTTCGACCTAATTACAACCACGTATGTAAGAAATTATTGTTTAAATTACGTCCGAATCGGCTATCATACTCCCCAGAGAGATATAGTGCGACGAGGGATTATAGTCCTGATATAAATTTCTCACTAACACACTCGCGCAAGTGGATGCTATTGAAGACACATTTAACTTTAATTAATTAGTTAACGCTCCAAATGAAAAGATAAATGCTGCAGATTAATGCCGCGTCGGGCGCATTAATATTCATGAGTCTAACTTTGATCTCTGATAATTTTTCCCGTATCCAGTAGTTTCTAAGATCTATGAGTAGGTCACGTTCTCTCTACGTGAAATACCCTACTCGCTAGACTTTATCCGCAGTAATCAAATTTTCCTAAAACGTTACGGCACTACGAAGGCCGGCATTAAGATAATTAATCTGCAACGGACACATTCAAGCGTATTAGAGCACATTAGGGTAATAGATATTTCTCCGTAAGCTAAATGTTGCGCTTTGCAAACTGCTGACCGTCCTTCCTCTCTCTCTCTCTCTCTCTCTATCTTTCATATTAATTTGCGGGCTCTTAGACAAATTTTCCTCTTGTGAAAATACTGTTCAGAATCACTTCTCAGCAATTTTCCTAATAGACAGAAAAATAGGAATTTGTCCTAAACAGCTTTTAAACGTATTTATAGACATCAGAAATTCGTTTTTCGAAATTCTTTCACGAATCGATCTGATACTTACAGCTTCGTATTAGAATTATGCGATATCGAATATATGATATATATTATATGATAATATGATAATATGATAAAAAAAAAACTCATTTGTGGCTCAAGCAGGTGCTCTTTAATTCTGCGATAACGATTTCATCCTTTATTCCAGTTTACTAAACTTACAATTGTTATAGTTAAACCGAAGTTGCGGGATTCATTGTGCAACTTCGCTCGGAAGCGTTACAATGACGGCGCCAGGGCGATCGATTGTCATCGCGGGCCGCCAGGTCCTTGCAAGCTCTCTGGGCGTGCTTATTAAAGTCAGCGATTAACGGCATGTCGGACACGGCGCTCTACACGAAAGCTGGGGGCTTTGTCCGTTTCCACGTTAATCGGGCATAACATTGTGACGGTGGTGGTAGTACCGCTGCCGTGTCCGTACGATAACAACGTGGACGAGTACAGCCCGTAACGCTTAGGCAAGCGGATGTGACGTTAGGCCGGAAGCGTCGCGGCCGCAATACGTATACGCACATCTGCAATATTCTCCTGCCCGGGAGACGATATTAACTGGAGATATTGCTCAATTCGGGATTCCAGGGATTTCACTTCGCGTTGTATTATAATACATTTATTACTAACACTTAATATATAGTGTAAAATAACGTTTCTGACATCAACGATATTTAATCGTTAGTAATAATCATTAAAAAAGAGAGAAAAAGGGAAGAAGAGTGTAAACACATAGTAATAATTTGAATTATCACGATTAAAAAGAGTATCAGAGGAAAAGTTTCTAACTATATTTACTTGTCATTTCCTCCGACGTGGATCGTTATTAAAGGTACTTCTGGTAATTGGAGAATCCGTCAAATAGCGTTTACGACCATGTCATATCCAACATTGTTGACATTCATGTTGGATATGACATGGTCGTAAACGGCTGTTGTCAACAGAAAACTGTTGAAGCAGCAGCAGTAGCAGCAGCAGCAGCAGTAGCAGCAGTAGTAGCAGCAGCAGCAGCAGCAGCAGCAGCAGTAGTAGCAGCTTCTTGTAGCGAGACTCGGCGTGTCGTTTAAAACTGACTTGCGAGTTGCAGCGACGACAAGAACGCTGTCGTTAAGTCGCTAGTGAATTCCGCCCTGTCACGGCTCATCGACATTCACGTCGCATTCCACGGGAAGTGCAAGTGAGTTTAACTGCGGGGATAAGGGGGGGAGAGGAGAAAAAAAACCGGGAAAAGAAAAGAAAAAAAAAACAGGAAAGACGAAAATCGCGTGTGCGGTGATGGATCGACATGGTTAGCGACGTCGTAGCGGTGACGATTTGCGCTCTTTATTTCCATTTTCGCCAAGTTGGAGTTCGCGCGCGTCGCTATCTTTCTATGACAATCTTACCACTTATAATGGCACTTCCGTGAAATAAAACGTCAACCCCGTGAAAAACTCGCGCGAGACCCGCAAAAATTTGTAACTAACAAGGCACGGTTATTATGTGGAAAATTATTTGTAGGAAATTTAAAGCTGTTGGAAAAGCTGAAGACTAATAATGATTTCCATCGCCGTAAATTAATTTTCTTTCAGCTTTTATTTTCGTGTCAACTTTGTTAGTTGTATTTAGAGTTTATTGTACAGTCTATTATATCTCTCTCCTTTTTATACTTTTCACGTGTAATGTATATTTTATTATATTATACGCTTTTAAATTCATATAGCGTTGTAAGAAGTGTTCGGAATATGAAATATAATACGTTCTACTATATTCCAGCCTATATCGCTCTTCCTCTCGTTCCCTCTGCGCATTTACAAGTAATGAGCCACCGCAGTCGGAGGCATGCGAATTTTCCATCATCCGCTGCTGGCACTTCCGTTCTGCGGTGGCAATGGGTAAATCGGGGAAGCTCGCTACGGCGAGTTTGGGGCCGGCGGTGGCGGAGTACCGTTTGACCTTCCACCTGCGTATACCGCCGAGTACCGATCTTGTAATCTCGGGTGACACGACCCTGCGGAATATTTCATCAGGCTGCGCGAACGCACCTGCTGCCCCTTCGGGATAGGGCGGGATACTCGCTCGCCTGTATCCCTCGGCTCGTATCTCGCTTACCTGCGCCAGGAGAGGAGTAAGCGGGTCCTGTTGTTCTCCGTCCCTTCGACATCGTCGCCGGTGCCGCCGTCGCCGCTTTCGTCTGCGACGCGGCTCGCTGTTTGTCTTTCGCTTTGACGGATGGTGGTTAATGGGCCGTTTTATTTCAGCCGCGATTAGCGGCCCATGACGAAGAGGGTCGTTGCGGAAAATTTGCTCGCCTCCATTCTCTCTCCGCCCTTCGCTTACCTCTTTTTATTTATCTTCTACGCCCCGAGTTGATATAATACCTTATCCCTTTTCTCGCCTCCGTCCCTCCCCCCCCTGGAAGACGTCTTTTAATTACTTGATTGAACGATCTGATTGTACGCGGGATTTTCGACGCGACGGCAGAACGGATGGCGTCCAGTACGGATGGGACTCGCACACAATATGTCACTATTATTATTTATAAGCTAACTATATCGCGCCGGTAATCGATCACACGGGTAAGTAATTCGAAGTTTCCAGTCGCCGCGCGGCGTGACGTCAATCACTCATGGGAACTTCTTACTGTTTCATACCGCGGCAATAATACACCCGTCGCCTTATCGCTTCGCCGCATCGATCATCCACCTTCGCCGAGCCACTCCACCGGTGCACATCGAATTTCAGAATTGTTCGGTACACATCGTTACAATAACGACCCGGCATCGCTTCCACCCCGTTTCCCCCGGCTGCCGTTTCTCGCTTCCGTCGCGCCGAACTGCACACCGGTGTGCCATCACCTTTATTACGTTGCGCTGCAGTTCGCGCGCGGTTACGATATGGATAGAGATAGATATTTACTGAGTAACAAGCGCGCTTAATATCTAGTTTTGTCAATCTGCAATCGCGCACGTGTTTTCCCATTTAAATTTAAGGCATTATTCATTTGTACTGCCGCGTGCAACGTTATTTATATTAAATTGCAGCAATTGTGTAAAATAAAAAGGGAAGAAGGAAAAACGTATTATTTTGCCGTTCTGAATCGAGTTTAAGTATAAATTTGAGTACTTTCTTTTTAAATTCCTGTGTAATTTATTAAATTGCACGTTTCCAAGTATATTCCGCGTAAAAAATACGCTCCCCTAAAAACGGAAATAATTCTGAAATGAAATGAAAAGATTAGCCCAGGTTGTTGCAACTGATTTACTTCGGTATTTTCCTTAGCGAATCATCCTTGCGCGCCCGCCTTTCTCTCGCTTTTGTACGTAGAGAGGAGAGATGGGGATGGTTCCCAGGGGACTCCTACAGCATAATAAATGTCCGTCTATCTGGCCATCTCTTATTGCGTTCCGGCGATATGGTGTAAAGAAATAAAGTGAGGACGGGGCCAAAGGCAAAAGGGTGGGCGGGCGAGTTTCGCGCAAAAAGGAATAAGATGCGCGAGATAAGACATAGAAGGACGCACGAAGACAAGCGCTTATATGCAAGCGCGTGACGCAGATTGCGAGAAGAAGGATAAAGGGAAGAAAAGGTCAGTGAAAAAAGCGACGGCGGGGAAACCTATTTTACATCAAAGTCGTTCATCCCTTTGAAAAAGAAATTCTTAGCGCCGTTGGAGGATCGTGACGCACGTGATCTTTGTCGCGCGATCAGCTTAGTCCTGAATTCTCGTGTTACATAATGTTACACTAGTTGTCTTTTTTCAGACGACATTTCTCGAGACCGCCACAATGGTGGCGCAGTGTGCCGCAGTAAATCGAATGAAACAATGGTCAGCGAAGACAGCAGTAGTCGTTGAAGAGAATTGTTAAAAGTGAATGACTGGTATAGCTGGGAGAGAGAGACGAAAGTTCTGTAGAGGTGGTACGTATAAACGAATAAATCGGTACACACGCTCTAAGCAGAGACGGGAGTAACTTGACGCACTCTTTGTTCGCCCGTAGTTGTAAAAGCGAACGATGCTTACGGCGTATCGAAGGAAAAGGTCGGCAGTATCAATAAGGCGCAAGATGGCATGAGGGCACGGAAAGAGAGATAAAAGCGCCGTACTTATTGCTAAATCATGAACGAGCGGAAAGGTATGCGACACGGCAGTCTTTTTACGGCGACGCAAAAAGGCGTAGAAAATGGTCACGTAGGTCCAGGAGGGACACGGGTAAATATAAAGAGAGAATGAGAGGCGGCGAGAGAGATAAAAGCGGAAAAATAACGAGGGTGATCCGGCGCTCGTTAAATGTTCGCGCTTGCGAACGAATTAGCAAAGGCTGCGCGCAAAGTTAATGAAAATACAATTACTGGAAAATAAAAAGTGGAGAAAGAAGGAGAGAAATTTAGTGGTCTAGGAAAAACACGTTATAACCGGAAATAATATATGGCAAAGAAAGTATAATTAGATAAAAGCAGTAATAAAGATCGGTTATACGTGTGCTGCATAAAAAGAAAAGATAAATTTAGAAAGATAAAGGAAGAGGGAGCAGGAAATAAGATATTCATCACTTCATGTTTTTTTTTTTCTTTTATTTTAGTTAGTTTTTAGGAAATGTAACACCTAAAGGTCTTTTGAGAATAGTTACTGATTCAGCTTTGACAGTTTCAGTGGGTAACAAGATTCAGAAATATCATGGAAAAACAGCAGCGAGACGGAGAATAAACGCGAGGAAATGCAAGGATCTCAGTAATGTTACAAGGTACATCGGTAAAGCCGGCATTCGAATGTCGTTAACTGCGGCAAAGGATTGCGCAGACGTGCATTCGTGCATACGGAGGCTGCATGAAAGAGAGAGGCCAAGGAATGGAAAATCACGTAAACGGATTCAGACAAATCGCAGGGAATGCGAGGAAAATGCGGAGTGAACCGGAACAGCAAACTAAGGGGATGATGATAATACTTGTAAGCTTATAAAATGGCACGCATGGTAGTCGGATTGCTGGGCAAAGGGCCACTTTTATTGCGGTTAAAAATCGATGGCATTCCCTCATAGTGGATAAGAGAAGTGAAAGATAAACGCGGCCAGCGACCGGAGGCATACTAAAAGTAAGACAATGTAAGTCGGGAAAAGGAGGATAGATAAAAGAACAAAAGCCCTGACTCGAAAACTCCGCGTAACACGACGGCTGTCATATTTTGTTCGCGGCATTGTTGTTGCAGTTGAGACGGAACTACGTACAAACGAACCTACGTAGGTTCTGACCGATTAAACTGTCCTTGTATTGAAGGATTTAAAACGAATTGAAAATAAATACGAAAGAATTGGACAGAGAAATAATTAAAGGAGGTGTTACACTGCAGTCACATAAAGTGACAGTATTAAAAAAAAAAACTACGATGCAAAATATATGTGCGATGGTAGACAGGCAGCAACATGGTAAAATAATAAAAATCGACGTGGTTCTTTATAAAAGGGCAAAAATAAAAATAACGTGGTGATCGTTAACGCTGATGTGAAATATGAGATGGCAGTCGGGTATTGTTAAAGTATTAAAAAGGGGACAGATAAGGGATTATATACAAGATATAAAGGATCTCCTTCGAGACTGAAAGAAGAACCCTAAGGTAAGAAGTTGAGATAAAATAATGCAGAGAAAAAAAAAGCGACGTTAAAACTGAAGTAAGCGAGAAAGTAGACGGAAACGGGAATCGACTTTTTAAGAAACGAAATGTTGTTTCCTCTAAATGCACCCAACTGCGATTAGTATTAGCAGAATATGACACGTTGGCAAATCGGTAATACATTAAAATATTCATTTTCACCGGTTCTTCTGTTAACGGTTCCTTTTTATTCTCTGCATCTTCTTTTCTTCCCCGTCACAAAGATTAAGAATAATCTATAATAATGTCAAAGGAATGTGATAAAGATAATTATGATATCCGTGATAGTGTAACGTGAATACTTTGTAAAAGAATGTCCTGAAATTAATCCCTCTACAATTCAAGAAGTTAATCTGTTTGTCTCACGAAGCGCATCTAAAACAATAAGCGCGAGAATGTAGAGAAAGTTGGAAAGCAAATAAAGGTAGGGTAGAGAGAATATAAAGGCGTGAAGGGGGAGTAACGCCGCGAAGAGACAACCGCAAAGATGGATAAGTTGGCGAAAAATAAAATGGCCGAGGCGGCGCATCGTCCGCCGAGCAGGGCGAGTCATCTTCTCGAGGAGGCAAGACGCTCTTGACGGTGTTCCGCTTTAAAGATAACGAAGCGAGTTCTTCGCGGAACAAAGCTTCGTAACCGCCACCGCCGCCGCCGCCGCTACCACCGTCACGACGGTCGCGGAGTGTTTGCCGAGACTGTCTCCAGCAGTGCGACAGGAGCGACAGGTGGCTCCGTGTGCCCGCTTTTTCACCCCTTCTCACCTCCTCTCTCTCTCTCTCTCTTTCTCTTTGCCATTTCTCCATCCGTCATCCCCCTCACGATTCCGCTCCCGGGCTCGCTCGCACCGTTGGCACTCGCTCGGGGGTATGATTTAAAGTGTAAACTTAAATATTCCAGCTGGTACCTTCGTGCAAATAGATTCGATATTAATGGAGCTTCAGCACCTCGCCGGGAAAGAGAAAGAGAGGAGGATATCCGAATATCTGCCGCAGAAAATCCTAATGGCGAATTTGGGTATTTCATACGACTAGTGATTTTCATATATTTAACTAAAGATAACAATGTAATAATAAAAACTTAAAGAAAATATTCATAAGCCAGATAAGACTTACAAAAATATATCAACAAATTAAATGTTCCGGCACAGCGAACGGAGAATATTCGGCGTTAATATGAGGAAAATAACATTTAAGGCGAAGTAGTCTTTTCATCGGGGTATTCCAACGGTTACCTCATCCAGAGCTCCATCAAAGAAATCGCAAGTAATCCCCTCGAACGACGCGCAAAACGTTTCGATCTGACTTTTTCGTCTTCTTTTTCCATTTTGGGGCGATTGATTTATAGATGGGAAAGTGACGGCATGGCGAAGCTAAATGTCTCGGCTCAAAATAATTATCGATCCGCTCTTATCGAATCTACGGTGAACTTACCTGCACTGTGTGTATAGAGGAGAAGGAGGATATCTCGCGTTACGACAAATTTGAAGAAATCTATTAACGAGAATCAGTAGACAGCTAAGCTTTCTTTTAATCCTACATAATCCACTTCGTTCTACGATTGAAAAACGGAATCGATGTTCTATATATCATTTATACGTAAGGGCTTTCCGCATTTAAGGAAAATATTTCAAATATTTTTCCCCTACAGCGAAAGCTGTATAAAGAAGCACACAGATCGTGTAATCCTTGTCTTACTTAATCTAGAGAAGGGAAGAGGATTCGCATGAATAATGAAATATACCGTTGTGTATTAGAGAAAAATAAAGGAAGCTTTATTCTTTACATACCATAGCAGGCGATACGAGTCGGCCGCGCGTCGTCGACACGAACGATAAACGCGCGCGTCACCGACGACGCAGAGATATAAATGAATATCGGTAGGAAGATCGGGCCGGTGGGGGGTCTCAGGGTACATGGTAAGATCGGTAAGATGGGATCCTCTTCGTCGAACGGGGTCTTATGATACACACCGTCGTCTCTCTTGCCTCGTCTCGCTCTCTCATCTTCCATTTGTCCTCGTTTCCTTTTATCATCGCCGTCGCCTTTGGCTACTTCAGGTCACGCCAAGATCGCCGCCAGTTTGTGCAGATTCGTTATGGTCGTTGCGTCGCCTGGTTGCAACCTGAGAGCCTCTTTGTAAGCTGCGGCGGCTTGCTTGTACTTGCCGTTCAGGTGTAGGATCGCGCCGAGATTCGTATGGCTGCGGGCCTCGTGCGGCCTCAGACTGGCAGCGTGTCGGTACCAGACCTCGGCCTCATCGCGACGATCGGCTTGCCTCAGCGCCGAGGCCGCCGCGACCGACAGCTCGTAATCGGACCGCGACAGCTCGGCCGCTCGCAGCTGCTCCTCGGCAGCCTCCACCAATCGGCCCTGCGACGTCAGGAACAGCCCTGGAAATTTTGCAAACAGACATTATTGTGCGTGTCGCGAGACCGCATCGCGTTCGATCAATTTATACGTCGTCTATTGTATTAAACTTTAGTCAAGTCTCTCGATAAATCGTTGATCGATTTGGTAGCTATGTAATTATTTAATACATATAAATCTGCAACTCTATTCGTTATTTTGCAATTGATATTGTAGATCGATTTCGCTTACATGTATATTTCATTTTTGAGAGACGAGAAAAATGTTTTTTTGAGAGCGATATTTTGAATAGGGGAACTGCAGGAAAACGTGATCAAAGAATGCAAGTCTAACGAAACAGTAGATTTTTGCGATATTTTATTTGCAAAAAACGATATTTTTATTTTGCGAGAAACTTAATGAAACATGAACGTCTTTGTTAAACGAGAAGATAGAAATCTGAGTTATTTATTGAGTTTTTAAA
>VBVQ01000123.1:0-89542 GCA_011636635.1 Tetramorium simillimum | reverse complement strand
TATATATATATATATATATATATATGTATGTGTGTATTATATATATATTGTATATAAGGATTTCATCTACACTGCAGATGATTTTAAGTTATTTTCATTTTTTTATGCAAATTATAAACGTGCAAAAAAGATAATAAATTGCCTTACATTTTCAAAAAATATGACTACGATAGTGTAAAAAGATAAGAATCTTTTTCTCATATTGTTAAAATTTCATTTAAGTTCTCTCTCACAAAACATACAGATTCGAGTCGCCTTCGAAATTTAACGTCTGTGATGTAATTGCACGATCACTCAGTAATCGCGTATATTTCTCGATCGCGTTCTCCTGCAATCAATACACACATTACATACCACACACCCACGCACACACACGCACAAATATACATAATGTACAGAACATCTCAGAGAATATGATAATCAGTAATAAAAACCTTATTTTTTTAATAACGCTAAAAATTCAACATTGTTGCACAAAAGATCTGTTAAGCAATTTTTAATTTTTAACATTGAGCATCTTGATAATCGATATCTCTAGTACGATGCGAACAGAATTTCGAGAGAATTCGTTAAAAAAATCTTATTTTTTATTCATATTTCTGAAACTTAATTCGCTGCATCTCTTAATTTTCAATATTAGATGCCATAAATTGTACTAAATTACTATAAGAAATATTTTTAAGCTATATTAAGAAGCCTGCTTCAAATTTCTGTCGGAATAATCTATTAATGATTCTCATATTTTCTGCGATATACTACATATGCAAGGCATTCAGGAAGTTTTTCAGTTTTAGTTAACAGTGATGTACATTTAAGTAATAATAATTCGTTAAAGTATTTCGTTTAAGGTAATCGCCACGTTTTTTTTTAGGTCAGTGTTCCTTAAACTGTATTCCACGAAAATCTGGAAATATAACAGATAATTCTACATTGATTAGTATGTTAATTGCGACAAATATTTATCCTTTGTTATATCTATTTCACTGTAGTCCATCCAACACAAATAAGATTTAATCATAGAAAGAAAATTACACTGAAAAGGTTTATACTATCCCTTATGTTTTATATACAAGGTGTCCGTACTGATGTCCTTTCATGTCCGCACACGCGCATATAGATATTCTTTTATTTATAATATAGATATCTGTTTAATGAAAATTAGCAATTTTTAACGTTTCTATCAACTATTTATTGTTGTATCGAAACAACCATCACTTTCTCCGTTTTCGATTTAACTACTAATTGAAAGGACATCGTCAATGATTGCAGCGGGACACCCTATAATCGTAACTTTCGCCTGCCATTGTTTCTCAAGGAAAATCTACATAGAGGCTCGAGGCACGACAAAGAAAAGACTCTATCCTTTGGTGTCTCGTGATTTGTAAGTTTAAGAAGCACTGGCGTTATATCGATCACTGCCAGCGTGTTACATCTACGCGCGGCGAGAGACAGTGGTGCATATTAAGTTTACAATTTCCCAAGACAGATCGACTGTCTTCGGGACTAGAATCGATCGTCTACTGTACACTCTCCATTTCATCCCTCTCTACTTTCCAACAGAGTTGCTCCTCCCCGCGAAATAAAAAATAATCGACAAAAAACTAGCTACATAAGACTACATAAGACACTTATTACAATTAAAAATTAAGTTTTTAACGCTCGCTTGTATGTATATACTTCCTCTACCATGGGGTCGTGAAAAAAATCCGCGTTGTAATTCCGCATATTGTTCCGACACGTGCAACAACTCCAAAGATCTGTGAAACATGGATCTGCGAAAATTAGATTGCTTTACAGATTCAAGAGTGTAAAGAGGTAAGATAAACAAAG
This sequence comes from Tetramorium simillimum, assembly GCA_011636635.1. Lineage (NCBI taxonomy): Eukaryota > Metazoa > Arthropoda > Insecta > Hymenoptera > Formicidae > Tetramorium > Tetramorium simillimum. The sequence continues at coordinate 87,712 of VBVQ01000123.1, read as the reverse complement.
ATCTACAAAGTGTTATATATGCAAGATATTCTGTTACTATAGTACTACTCGTAATAATGATCTGAATTGAAAGATGCACGGTAGTAAAGTACCTATATACGAAAATACTATCAAATATTGAAAACAAAGATCATTGAAAAGAAGAGTTTGTAACATGATCATGTAACAACAATTATTCGTTAAAACAGCTTCCTAGTTCCTACTCGTCAAGATTTATAATGGCAAGTGTCTTTAAAAATAAACTCTGTCTAGAAACTAAGAACCTCTAGGCGCAAAAGCGCGGAAGGATAAGAAAATCAATCGAAGTATCTGTAATATCAAAGATTCATAGAATCAAGAATCCATAGAAGGATGTTTAAGTATCCACGGAAACAACAGTCCTTGGAGCCAAGCATCTGTTTTGCATCAACGACCTCCGAGAAAAGAATGATAGACAATTTCAAACAGCATTCAAATCCGCCAGTTGGCATAGCGCCGATACTTTGGCTCGAGCTGCATCATCACTTCTTTGAATTCGTCGATTTCATCATCGTCGACATCATACTCGATCGCCTTTGCCTTGTTCCCTTCGCTAGTACTATCCTTCGCCTTCTCTTCTTTCTTCTTCGCTGCATTATTTCGGGCTGCAAAAAATGAAACATTGTCTTCGTCCCGTAAACTAGCATCCGTGCGGATATGTATAAGCGATGCATTTTGCATTTTGAAAGAAAAGCTGTGCAAAAGCTCTCAAAAGATTAAAGTCTCAGACAATAATGAAGTTAAAATTTTTTAACTTGATTATTTATTGTAAAATTGTATCTGTTGTAAAACTGTAACTGTAATCAGTTTATTTTGAAATTGTAATATTTAATGTATATTAAAGTTTACATGATAAAGACGTGCAACAGCAGAGGAAATATCACATAAGAGGAATATGTAGACAATAAGAGGAGAAGATACATACGTACAAACAAGGTAGGAATAAGAAATTATATAAAGCAAGTGTGAAAGTTAAGCTTTTTTTTGTTAATAAAGCAAAGACATTAATGTGTTTGTCAAAAATAGACGAGGGTAAAGTAATCCAGCAAGGAAGCGAACGAAAAGATCGCCAAGAAATCGCGAGGTAAAAGTTGTGTTGAAAGTTCTGTAGAAATCTTGTATAATAACGTGAGTTTTTGAAGATTTTCGAATGCTCTATAAATAATTCCGCGAAAAAGACTATACTCCTTGCTATATTTAGCGATTATTTCTTAAAATTTCGTTACATTTAAATCACGATGGGCAGAGCATTCGAAACTGTTTGAAGTTCCCTTCTTCAAATATTCCCAGCAATAGCAACAATGAAAGCTGATGCCGTAAGGTGCAAAAAGCGAAAGCCAAGAAAAGTCGAAGCAGTGAAAAGAACATCCTTTTCATCAGTCGCGTTAAACCCTTAGAATGTACGGCTCTTCCACGTGAACGTAGCGTAAATCATCTCATCACAAGTACAATTATCTCTTCTGACATTGTTATCCTCGTTTCTTAAGAATTTTGAGCTGAAAGATTAAATCGCTTAAACGTCAGGGAAATTCAATTTTTGTGAAATTTACATCCGATTGAGCTGCGACGAACCGAAGAGAACTCGTTGGAAAGCTCCTCTTAGCTAAACGATTCCCTAAGAGTCCCAAACGAGTCCCGTCTGGCTCTTTCAACACCGTATTGGAGCGTCCGTAGGCGTACTTTTACCGATGCGGAATATCTGCCGGATTATTTATTTTACTCTTCTTGCCTGTCGAGATTACGTCGCTGCGCGCCGCAAGCCAGCCACGCCGAACGATTGGCGTGGCGCATTCTAGGGTTCTCGTAGGAAGTTCCGAAGAAGCCGGAGGAGAAGAAGGCACCGCGGCCCGGTGCCCGCGCTCAGTATACTCACCTGGTGCCGTGCACGGCTGCGGGGGAGTGCGCGACGCCTTCGTCGGCGACCGTACTGCACTTGATGCCGCTGAGGTACGAGCGCGCGACGCCGTCGTTCATGCCGTCGTTATCTACCAGTCGCGCCTCCCTGGCTAGAAAACCCGACGCGAAATCCCCGAACTCGTCGTTGTCGTCGCCCATCCCGTGGTCGTCGCGCGTCATCGTCGGCCTCTTCGGTAGCACAACGACCTCCAGCGTCCGCTCGGCGGCGGGCTCCACCCTGATGCATATCGATGAGCACTCTGACTCGATCCCGGAGTCCACGCTCTCCTGGAGGCTGCTGCGCGGCGGTGGCAGCGGCGGCGCCTCCACCGTCCCGTCGGCGGTCTCCTCGATGCCGGAGTCCTGGCTGTTTCTGTGCACGCCCTCGGGATTCTCGATCAGCAGCGTGCTCGTCGACGTCGCGCTCGAGACGGACAGCTCGAAGTACGACTCCGCCGCCTTGGCGGGATCGTTCGGCGAGCCCCTGGAGGGAACGCTCGGCGACAGTTCGTCCTCCACGGACGTGCCGTCCGTGGAGATGTCCGTTATGCAGAAGATGAGATCCTCCGCGTCGGACTTGTCCAGATTCGCGGACGACTCGTACGGCGTGACGAGGATGGTCGGGTCGAGCCGCCTGCTGTCGTCCTCCGGCTGGTCCTCGCTCTCTGATTGGGCCGCGTCTTTAAGGATAGTTCGATGTACGTCGACGTTATTTGGCATGAAAGACTGTCCCACGTGATGCTCCTCCTCGAGCGCCTCCTGGCTCCCCGGATTCGACGTCGCCGATTCGCGCGGTTCTATCTTAATATTTACACTTGTACTTTTACAGTCGGCGGAATCGCGGCAAGCATCGTCGTCGAGGACTTCCGCCGTGTCCTCCCTCTCCTCCATCTCCCTCTGCCCCTTCGTAGACTCGCACTGACGATCCTGGCCGACAATGCAGCACGTGCTACTGGTAACTTCCTCGTTTAAGTGGTGGACGCCCGAATCAACGTCTTTCAACGACCTCGACGGCGTCCCGACGTCGTCCAACGACGTCGACGACGCCCGGACGTCGTTCAACGACGCCGACGACGAGCCGTCTGGCGTACACCTAATCGTGCCGACGTCGTCGCCCGTGGCCGTCGACGCTCTCGCGGTACTTACGCTATCTACGGTTTCCCTATCATGCCCTACGTTACAAATCGGAAAACTACTATCACTAGTCTGATTAATACTGTCCGTGGTTGTATCACATGTACTCGCCGTTAAGGCATTCGCCCCTCCAGCCGCGTCGTTACGCTCTAAACACTTTCCGTCCTTGTTCCCTAACGCTCCGTCGCATTCAAAATCCTCCGGATTGTCGCGTCTCAAGCGTTCAACGTTGTGTTCACGCTCTGAATCCTGCGCGTCAACACGCTCCCCTCGATCCACGTCGTCACTGACAAAATCGTCGTTACACCCTGTACTATCGGTCTTACTTAATTCTAAAGCAGAACATCCGGCTACGTCCGTTAACTTTACATCTATACACACAGTGGGTTTGCTCGCCAGCAACGCTGAAGCCGCCACGTCCGGCTCAACATAGCCGCCATCTAATACTAAATTATCAACAAAATCGTCCTTTGATTGCACACTTTCAGGTAACAGTCGATCACTAGGGTCATATTCTGTACATTGTAACTTGTCTGCGCAAGGCGCACCATCCCTCTTTACACGTTCGTCGTCATCTTCTTCTTCTTCGTTAACATGTACATTTTGCATGTCCATAGAATTTTTCTCATCGTTTCTCGCAATCCCGTTGCCCTGATCTTCCAAGTTATCGCTGTCTCTCGCGAACGTCTTCTCTCCATTATTTAAATCGTACACGTCACTCGCGATCCTCGCTTCTTCTTGATCACCCTTGCTGTTCTCGATAACCCGAGTCTTCTTTTGATCTTCAAAGCTCTCATCGATACTCCTGGCAATTTGTTCCCTTTCTTGAACCTCTAAATGCTTCTCGTCGGTTTCCGCAATCTGATTTTTTACCTGATCAAATAAATTACTCTCATCATTCGAAACTTGATTCTCTTCCTGGCTGATCAAATTCTTCTCATCATCTTTGATATCCCGATCAAACAATTTCTGCTCGTCGTTTCTTTCTACCTGATTATTTTCTTGAATGAATGAATCGTCACTCCTGATAATTTGATTCTTCTCTTTAATGGTCAAATTTTTTTCATCATCCCTCCTATTTCGCTCCTGATCAAATGAATTATTCTCGTCGTTCTCCCGCCCGATCAGATTCTTGTCATCGTTTCTCACAGTCTGATTCTTCTCCTGACTGGACAAATTTTTTTCATCTCTCGCAGCCTCGGTTTCCGCCGATCTTTCTAAAACTTTCTCTCCAACATTCGTATCCTGATTTTTCGTCTGACCGAAGAACTTGCTGCTGTGGTCAACAAGACTCGTGTGTGGGTCGAGCTTGAAAGATGCGAAAATGTTGGTCAGACTCTGTAACTGCGACACGTTCACTCTCACCGATCTGTTTTTCAACAAAGATGCAGGTTCCGAAGACCACGAGCTCTCAGTGCTAATCTTGGTCCGACTTTCCTTCAGGTACTGTTGCAGCCTGTCGCCCAGCGCCATCATGCCACTCACGTTCTCCTGCAGGGAGCTTCTCGTATCCGCAGCAGTGCTCGACGAGTCCGAGAAGAACTGGCCGGGATGCTGGAACAAGGACAGGAGTTTCTCCAGGCTGGACTTGTGCCTCTGCACCGACGTGTTCGCCTGTTCCCGCGAGTGTGAGTCCGCCACGCGAGTCGAGGACGTTCCCGAGGTAGTACTTACGGAAGACTCCAAAACGCCGGCGGGCAGCCCTTCCGAAGTCGTCCGATTCACACGCAATTCCGAAGTGTCTTCCGAGGACGATTTTATCAAGGCTTTATCCTCGACTACGCTAATCCTCGTCGAGGCTGTATCCTCATTCGGATACGCAGGTACCTGTAGTTCTTTTGTACTCGTATACACGACGCGACGATCCTCGATCGCCTCGGTACTCCTGTCGGGCGTCACGACGCTCTCAAGATCTACCGTAACGCTACTCTGATTCGCCGCCCCGTCGTCATGTTCCTCGCGAATCACCGTAATGTTCTCACCTCTCCTTTCAGCCTGCGACGTCGCAGTCGTGTCGCTCTGAACTAATCGCTTTTGTTCGACCTCCGTTATCGCGTCGCGTTCACTCCTACACGTCGCGGTAACATTCTCGTCTGTCCGAATTCGCGATACATCCGATCGCTCTTCCTCCCCCTTTATTACTCCTTCGTCACAACGATCTTCGTTTTTGGCAATGTCTTCGTTTGGGGTCATTTCGGTCGATATTGCAACTATGTTAAGCGTGTCTACGGACGCGGTTGTGCTAACGCTAGCGGCTGGCGTCGCATGCGTGTCCATCTTGGTTGCGCTGTCGGGATCGTCCGAGTCGGCCGCGTCGATTCTGACGTTAAAACCGATTGTGACCGAGCTGCCGCTGGTAGAGGCGACGACCGATTTGGGCGACGAGCGGTCGGCGCCCGCCGACTCGACGACCGACACGCGGAACCGCGACGGGCCGCCGCTCGAATTGGGGAAGTAGGACGGGGAAGAACCGAGGGACGGTGAGGAGCCGAGAGACGGCGGGGTGACCGGCGAGGAGGACACCGAGGAGTCAGCGGAGCGCAACGATGCTTCCGACACCCGACACACGACGAAGCGATTCCGAGATGGGCTGGGGATCGGACTGACCACGGGTGAGGGGATGGGACTTGGAGCCGGGGAGCGCAGACGACCTCCGCTGGTACGCTTTGGCTCCAGCATAGTGCGCGTCGCCGGCTCGTCGGCGGCTAACATCACCGATCGCGACGGACTTGGCAGTGTCTGACAGGTAAGCGAGATCTTACGGGAACTCGCGTTCAGCAACCGATTTGAATGCTGCGGGCTCTCAAGATCCTCGGCTGACTCTTCTAGCAGACAGCGCTCCTCGTTTTGGCTGCAGCAACTGCGAATCTCCGCAGCTATGTTCTTATACTCGTGTAAAGGACCGTCCTTTGAAAGATAAAAGTAATTATTAAACGTAAGCGTTATTACACATGAATATCCCGTTTGTTAAAAGTTCTCCTCACACCAAAATTATAATTGCACTACTTGCCGTTATGTAATATACGAATTAATTATCGACACTCACTATTCTTATTCGAGGTTTGTCGTCCAAATCAATCTGCGTAATGGTCTTGTTCTTTTTCATAACGTTCACGAGAGCATGCATTCCGCGCATCTGTATAGTGTTATCCCGTAAATCTATCCTCTGTAAAAGAAAGAAGGAAGATAAAGCACGGCGAACTATTTAAAAGGAGATATTTAAATGAAAGCTTTACCTGCAAAACTTGATTCGTCTCCATTATCTCAGCGAGCGTGATTATCCCATCGCATGTGAGTTCCGTAGATTGCATGCCCAATTGTAGGAGAACACGATTTTGCTTCAATGATTCGTTAACGATGCTCAATGTCTCGTCCGTCAGCATGTTCTGGCCGATATTCAGAGTCTCCAATGTTTTCGATAATGCCTGAACATAATTATGGGAGATGTAATAGAATAGCAAACACGTGACGCTATGAATAGCATACTTTTGTTGCTTTATATCATCTTTTGCTGATTAATAATATAATTTCAGATCTTCTTTCGTTTGTGATTTTTATAAAGTGAATATAAACTGCTCTTTTATTCCCAATTAGACTAACATATTTACAAACAATAGCACAAATAAACACACATAAGAAACACGTAATAAACACGCTAAAAATAATTTATAATAAAATAAGTAACAATTTTAATAATTATAGCAATATTGCTAAATAAAATTCATTTGCAAGAAGATTATACGCTATAGTGTGAATTATAATATTAATAATTTACATTTATATAAATCACAAAACTTGCTATAAAATACATACATCATCAATAACACAATTGAAAACAATACTGAAAGTATGTTCATAATACATACGATAATTCTTGAGAAATAAGGTGATGATTTCTTGGTCAAACGATTATTCCACAGTATCAAGATGCTAAGTCCCTTGCCGGTTTTGTCCTCGTTTACTTGATTGATAAGGCCCTCCAATATATCTCGTACTCCGTCGTCCTGGACGTTATTATTACTAAGGAAAAACATTTCCAAAAAAAAACACAATCTGTACTAACATCATTTACTCGCTTAAGCATAACGCATGCCTCTCACAAAGATGAAGCAGATCTACAAACTACACATAAAAATATTGTTCTTACATTATATTCTTATGCATATAATTTCTACCAATTTTTACCAAAAATTGAGAAACATTCATAGAAATCTAAAGATCAAATAAAAAAAACACTTAAAACATTTTATACACGCATTCATTGTTTCCGAAAATAAGTTTTAAAAAAAAGATTGTTCTTAATTATCGAGTACATACCTAATATCGAGTAATTGCAACTGATTGTTCATTCTTAAGAGAGATCCAAGCTGTATAGCGTCGTATAAGTCAAGCCCGTTATCGGCTAAATATAGTTCCCGTATACCACTATTTATTTTTAGGGCTGTAACTGTTAGAAAAACAAAGAGTCATAATCCATATGAATCAATTCTAAAAGAGAAAGCGAGAGAAAAAAAGAATTTCTAAATTTTATCTGAATAAACAACACATTTTAATGTTTTAATATTAAACTAATTTTCTTTCGTAAATTATATCAATAAATATTATTCCATCGATAAATTCCAAACGACACAATTACATTGTAAATGCAATACAATACACAATATTCTAACACATAAGAAAAAATTGTTACGCGATAAATACCAAGCATAATAACTGCTCTGCCCGACAGTCCACAATTTTCCAATTTAAGGACTTGCAGATGGCAAATTATCCGTAGCGCACGAGTCAGAATGTTCATGTTTTGTTCATCAAACTTTATATCCCCTGCTTCAAAGTGCTCTATACACTCAGTCTAAACAAATAAGAACTGTATTAATTACACACCTAACATTTTTACTTTAAATATATCATAATAGCATTGTTATAGCTAAACAACAATTAACTGAAATCAAAGTAATTTGGAAAGGAATTTTGACATATGACTAATATAAGACTGTCTTATAAAAATCCTTTGATTAGTTGCATAAGTACCTTCTTAATCATATGTGAGCACGCTTGCCAGCCGCGCGCTCCGATTTCTGGATTGGACGAAATATTTACGTGTCTCGCAGATTCATAATATTCCATCATATCAAATAATATCACGGAATTCTGTAATAATAATTGCTCATTAATATAGATCATTTATATTAAAAATACTCAATGAAATATATATCTTTTTTGTTCCAGAAAAATACCTCGTCTTTCAGAGATGTTCCTTCTAAATTAATTTTATTAAACTGTACTCTCTTCAGTATTTCCTCCAATGGTTCGATGTAATCCTGATCCAAGATTTCTCCTTTCAAATTCAGCTCTTCGCAACGATCTTGAGATATATCCAAATTCTATACAACAAGAATGGGAACATGTGAAAGAGAACTTCAAAATCTTTTTCCCTACAAAATTCACTGAACGTTGAAGCTTGTAAAAACTTTTCTTCATTCTTCAATGCAGTATGTTTGCGCATTGCTACGATTTATCTGGTTAAAAAAAAATCATATCGCTATAGTGCTAGTAGCACGTACAAAATGCTGTGATAAAGGAAGAATAAAAAAAAATAAACTTCACTTATTTCAGCCAGTTCAGCGTTTTCATCAAATAAACAAGCTCAACTTTCATATACATAGACCATCTTTATGAGACAGTTACTTTGTAACACATTGTTGCACAAATTCGAATTTAATATTACTTTTAATATGTGCCATGAGAGACAACTATATAAAATAATAATATCATTGTTTGGAGAATCATAAAGAAGTAAATGGATTTACCTCCAGTTGAACTAAAACTTTTTGCAAAGGTTCGGTGGCGTGACGTGCACAAGACTCCTTGTATGCAAAGATTAAGTCCTCGCGATTCACATTTTCAGCTGGGAACAATTATTAATAGTTTTATTTCATAATGTACAAACAAAATTTAGATTATAATATAAATTTCCAAAATCACATCTTGATTTAAAATACACATATCTTTATCTAAATTAAAGATAACGGAAGATGGAACATTTTAAAGAAAACAGAATACAGGAGATTTCTTAAAGGAAAAGACGAAATTTTGAAAGACTTCTTAAAAGATAAAGTAGAACATTTAGTGTCCTTGTTATGTAATTACTTTTGACGCGATAAAGTATTTACGTACATTATTATTTATCGCTAGATGCATAAAACAAATAGAATATGAGTGTGAAGTTAAAAAAAAAAGTCTGTAATTTCATGGTGTACAATAATCTATTTATTTATTTTACAAGAGTCATTATTTTACACAATAATTACAGTGAGGGGGGAAAAATATATATATTGTTACAATTCTCTATCGTATATTGCACCAGATAAGTTTTAACATCACTATTTCTATCTCATCAAACTTATAATTAGTACATGGTTCACATTGCGAAATCCTTCACTTGGGACAGTCTATAAAAAAACTTGATAGCGTAGTTACAAAATACAACCGTGCTAAAGAATAAAGAAATCATGTGAACGACTTAACGGTTTAGAATATTATAAAAATGTTTCCTTGAAACAATTATTATTCCGGCCCTAAGCAGACCACGTTCTTTAACGTGTGATAATTTCAATTAAAGGGAGATTCAACAAAGTTGCACATTTATTATGATTCTTCGACAGATTTACATATTACGTCATACATTAGACATTTTTCAATGCGGCAGATGAAGTTTCTTGCTTTATCTTCAAACTAATAACTTGCAGCCTTGGTCTCAAATCCGACAACTAATTCATACAAAGTTACAGCGAGCAGCCATGACTCGCTGCATCTCAAACAATGCTCAGCATTAATTTTCTTTTCTAATTAAAAATCTTGAGAACAAGCAGAAACAATCCTGTAACATCGTAACATCATATTAATCGTCACATTGTACATCTCTGCACCAAATCGTAAGCACCACAGTGAATCTCTGTTACCCCTGAGATTACAATTTACATCACTGACAAAATTTACGTCATGCTTGAGCAAAAGTACTAATTGTAAGCATTCTTCAGACCCTACGACAAAACATTCACAAACTGATGGAAAGTCAACTTTCGCAAAACACACTAATCCTGACGACGTGTGTCATTCCTTCTCCTGTATGGCAAGCGTCAAACCGATCTGACCAGATCTACTCAATCTAGATCGCGTTCAACGTCTGAGGGAGCTCTCCAGCAAGAGACACAAATCAACACAGGAGTCATTCCGTCATTGTCTCTCATTGAATATCTAATAAAGACAGAATGACTCCTGTGTCAATTATGTGTCTCCTGCTGGAAAGCTCCCCGAGTCAACACACAACGCACTCCGATGACGTGCTCCAAAGTGGTCTGCCTTACTCCAGTTGCAACGACCAGGTATGAAAGAGGGGGGGGGGTCACCGCGAAGGAGTCGCGGAAAGCCAAGCAACGGGGGTACTCACCGTGCCGCCAGGGATTGTCGGGTTCGAGGTAGCCTGTCACCAGGTGACTGTCGCTCAGGGGAAAGCTGACTCGTCGGGGCGGCCATTTCTTGGTCCAGGCCAGGGCGCTGCGCAGCTGACGGCCGTCGATCCAGACGTAGGGCGACGGCGGGGGGGCGCCGGCGGTGCCGAAGCGCGGTCTCCTGCCGGTGTCGGTCGGCGACGTCGGTGGCGGCGACGTCGGCGGCAGCGACGGCGGCGACGGCTCCGTCGGCGTCGACGGCGGCGTCGTCGTCGTCGCCGCGCGTCGCTCGCGCTCGCCCTCGCCCTCGGCGTCGCCCAAGGTCGCGCGCGTCGCCCCGCGGGTCTGCGCAACCGAGTCCGCTCCCTCGCTCATGCTTCCGCGGCTTCTGACATATTTCGTTCACGGGAACACGTCGGAAACGCGGGGCCCCGCGATCACCCAACGCGGCCAGGCACGCGCGCACTCACGCGCGCAGCACACGACGGAATCGCGTAATCGCACGCGTACGCACGCACGCACGCACGCATACACGTGCATACAAGCGCACACATATATATACACACACCCGCACGCACGCACGCGGAGAGGAAAGAGAGAGAGAGACAAACGGCCGCGCGTTCGTCCGCGACAGCTACTGTCCGCTGGCCCGGGCCCTGCACGACGTTTGTCAGGCACGTCAACGCGCCTGGCGGAGGCACATAATCGCTGCGCGCAGCACTGCGCCCGCCATCTTTGTTGCCATCCGAGTGAAGTTGCGCACGCAGCGCGCGCTCGCGCAGCCGCCGCCGCGGATACGCGCCCTCGCCGATAGATGCCCGCCGAGCCAATGGAATTTCAGCTATCAAACTTGTTGAAATTTAAGATTTATATTTATTTATATTTATATTAATAAATTTAATTAATACTTTATATGTATATAAATATTACTATTATGATAAGCAAATTTGTAAAATATTAGAATCCTGAATCAACCAATCAGAAATTCTTGTTAATCTCGAATTGGCCAATCGGGCAATCTGATACATAACATTTGTCCATTTTCTCTGTGCTAAATTAACTGACTTTTCATGCGATAAAGGCTTAATATCCGGTGTTTATATCGATGTATATCGATGTGATATTTTAAGGACGGTTGATGTGTTTACATATATTCTAATTTAATTTCTTCTCATATATACGAATCGAATTATTGTTGATTCTATACCGGTCTATTCAACAAAATATCTTATTCCTACGAAAATATAGTGTGTGTATGTTATCACGGTGAACATATATACATCTACTGTCTTTGAGATCAACCTAAATAGGTTATACGTCTGAGATAAAAGAAATAAAGCCAAGGCAATATATTATATATTTTTATGTATTTTTCATCTTACTCTACAAAAGTGTCAAATCAGAAGAAATAAACAAGTATCAGACGAGATAGATTATAACAGTGAGCAAAATGTCAGGGCCAATGGTGCTGTGTCAGTTGTGGATGGGTGGCGTAAGTAAATTATTTAAATAATATCAAGAAAAAACGAATTCGTTCCACATGTACACGAGTACTCCAATATAAGTGCCGTTGCTGATAAAATTATTTGATTTCAGTTGGAGCCGTATATGACAGAAAGCTTCATCATGAATGCGTTTCATAAGATGGGTGAACAGCCGCAGACGGTAAAAGTTATGCGGAATCGATATACCGGCGAGCCCGCAGGATATTGTTTTGTACATTTTCCAACTGACGAAATGGCGCTTGATGCTATGCACAAGTTGAATGGCAAGGTGATACCCGGTTCAAATCCTGTAAGTACAATGCACAAAGTTTTGGAAGTACATGTCTATATTTAGGAAATAATTATTAGTTTAATAATAGTAATTACAAACAATATCCTGACTTGACTTTTTGGAAAAAAAAAAAGCCATTCTATGTAGCTCTCATCTCTCTGCTAACTTCATTACAATTGCAAGTCTTATAGAACAAAAGATTTTTTTCATCCAGAAAACTTCTATCAAAAAAAATTTCTAACACTTATTACATGGAAGTTTTTGTAGTACTGCAATTTTTAATTATCTCGAAATTAATTACATGTTTCAAGAACTTTCTATTAGTGGAATTCTATCAGTGGTTTTTTCAATCCAAATTTTTAATATTATATGTGTGATAATTCTAGAAACTGAATCTGTACAAGCACTGCTCTATCAATAAGCCAATCAACATTATATAGCTCGTTATGTTTTGCAGCCAGTACGATTCCGATTAAATCACGCCAGTACTACAGGAAAACCTGCCGCCGAACGAGAATTCAGTATTTGGGTAGGTGATCTATCCACGGACGTAGACGATTACTCTTTATACAGAGCATTTGCTGCAAAATATAACTCTATCAGAACGGCTAAGGTTATATTGGACAGTTCTGGATTCAGCAAGGGCTACGGTTTTGTCAGATTCGCGAACGAGGAGGAACAAAAAAACAGTCTAATCACTATGAATGGTTACAGAGGACTTGGAACGAAATCCCTGAAAATTTGTAACGCAGTGCCTAGACCTTGGAATAAAATATCTGGGTATGCCTTGAGATTGTATATCAAATAGTATAATGTTTATAAAAAGAGGATAAATTCCTTTTTCTAATCATTATCTGAGCAATACTCGCCTTTGATATTACACTGCAAAGAGAAACTATCTGCAATTGATAATTTTACAAATAATAATTTTAAATTAATTTTAGTTCAACACCACCACAATCAACTTCTGAATATCCAGCATCGAACATGAATTCAGAGGCATATAATTACTACGACACATCGTCATACTGGAATAATTACAGCGCTTGGCAACAAGGTTACTACGAAAGCGAACCGACGTCTGATGCTTACAATAGTTATGTATCTGATCAGAAACCTGAGGAAGATGATTTGGAGTTGATCGGTATGTTATTTGTCTTATGATAATCTAAGGAAACATACATCATATTTTGTTAATTGAATCTTATTTAAATATTTTAATCTATTGCTTTATATGCCCTTTTTTTTATAGAGCATTCAATCCCCATTGACATCGACAAGGTAAACAGAGAAATAATCGAACAAGATTATAATTTATGGGATGCTTTGGAGAGCTCAAAATGGATTCCATGTGACACTATAGAATTGTGCTATTAATTATTAAAAATAAACGCAATCACAAAAATATGTCACCATTATTATCACTGTCATACGTACGCGCAACATGCAAAATATAAAAAATAAATATATTTTATCACTTATAACATTGGAAATGATCAAACCATCATTTTCCATATATGACGTGTGCAATATTTTATTGCAAAAATAAATGCATTTCAATTCGCTCAATGTTTTACATGAAACAGCTGCGGTTTATTCTGTAGTAATTTCTATATTATTTAAACTATTTATATTGTAGTCGGCGATGCAACTTTACAAAAGATACTCATGGCAGTACTTTCAATGCTAATAATTTTCATAACATTGCTTTATCATTGCGTATTTGCACATAATTAAGGTATTCACATGATCTAACAATTTTTCTTGTACAAGTCCATATTGATTTGCATAACAGAATACTGTGATTGCATGAGAATACAAATTATTTTACACACATATACAATACGCATATACCGAATATTTTTAATTTGAATTAAAATTAAATATCTAAAATAGAGATTATTATGGTAATATATTTGTACAATTATCAAAATCATCATTTTTCAATTCACTGTACAAAATTCTGGACGCACAAATTGATCACCAAAATAAATAGGCAGGTATATACAAAATTCATCTTGATAAAAAAATTTAAATAAATTACACGACCCTCATTTTGCACATACTTATATTGCTCAATTCTTATCACACTTAATACAACCTCTCGTTGAAAAAAAATCTGTTTATAGATAAAAAACTTTATACATTATAATTCCACTTGCAGATTGTATAAAAAACATAGTTTATACATATATAAGTAAAAAAAAAACGAACTATAAATTTACAACGTTACATCCGTTTACATAATTATAATGTTTAATATCCCGATCAAGGATATTTCTTGCTGGTAATTTTGTATTTTTTTTTAAGTTCGATTATAATTAAATGCAATGCAAAAGATCATTTTTCGGAATCATCTACAATGTTAATTGTATTCGATTCAGTGTTTTCTGGTTTACTGGTTAAAGGATCCGATGGCTCGTTTTTAGACGCCACGCTAGGTGTAACTATTGTAGTGGAATCAATATTTGAGGCAACCATATAAACTTGTAAAATAGTATTTCCAGGATTATCTGTAGATTCCTTCGAGACTATTACCAAAGCTCCTGGTTCAATTTGATCAATATTCGGTATCATTGTCATAATATTATCGGAACCAGATGTTTCCGTGTTTTCACTATTCGTAACTGGTGTATTTACGTATTCTGTAACTTCTACAGCTACGTGTGATGGTATCGTACTCTTATCATCGATCGGCGATTCATTTCCAGTATTACTGTTAGGTGTACTAAAATCAGGCGCTTGTAACTTCCTCATCTTCTTCGACAATCTGCCGGATCTAGTCGGTCTGGGTTGATAAACCTCTTCAGAGCTGTCCGAATCAGCATCTGTGCAAGAGCTGTAATCGTCGAATATCTCAGATTTGTCATCTAAACGCTTCTTTGACTTCCTCCCTCTGCTTCTTTTTTCTGCTTGTTGCTGAGTGTTATTTATGTCACTATTTATTTCTGTATCGATTTCATCGTCGTTTATCGTCGACATTTCAGTATCTTCAGCTTCTTGATCATTGGATAACATTTCACACTCCCCGACACTTTCTGCTACTAATCCTATAATCATTTATTAGATTTTATTTCCCATAAATGTAATAATTCAAAAAATACATACAAAATATAATTTGATATATTTATTCGTTAAGAAATTCTCTGTTGTTAATATTGATTACATTATTATCATAAGATCAAAATTATGTACTTACGACGTTTGCGTTTTCTGTCAGTTCTGCTCAAGTATTGTTCCTTCTTAATTTTCTCCGGTATTTTAGATGTATTTTGAATATTTTCTAGATTCTGCAGCATTGCTAGGTACAAAACATATTTCGTAATTTACTTGCTTAGAACGGCAAGAAAACTCACAAAGAAAAACGAATAGACATAGAAAATGTATTCGATTCAGAACTAATGTGTGTGTACACAGAATTTTCAATATTTATATCAACAATTTGAAGTTTAACTGCTATCGTGATAAAAACATTAGCTTGATATAGACTTAAAAAAAAAACTTGAAAATTTACAATCAAAATGAAAAGATGCTTATAATTTTACTGTGATATAGCAATTAAAACTCTAAATTGTTACAACTACATTAGTATTAAAAATTCTATATTCATATATTTACTTGAAAATAATCTCTTAAACAATTTGCTAAAATTTTTATATTCGTAAATTGTTTTATATATAACTTCTATTATATATAAAAGTAAATTTTAAAAGAAAAACTGTAACTAAACATACCTAGTTCCTCTTCTAGCATATCGGTATCAAATTCTTGATGATATTTCAAAGCTTTTTCAACTAATTGTCGATTAACTCTCTCCTCCTTCTTATACTTTTGTTTAATTTCTTGTCTACTTCTATTCGGGAAGAGTGTCTGCATCAAGAGAAAATCCGTACCCACCACATTTAAAACTCTATAAAATTTAAATGTTTCCCATTTCGGCCACTCCTTGCTCCTCTTGTGCTTCTTATAAAAACCACCGCTATGAGAATTATCGTCCTCGATAGTAGCCTCGCTCGCCAACTTCTCTCCTTCTTTTCTCGCATCTGTTTGTTCTATCACAAGACTCTGTTCATCTATTATCAACTGACCATCGGGACCTACTTTTACTTGCGGGGTGGGCACTGCCGATGGATCATCCTCTTCTTCCTCTTCCTGAATTTCCATTGTAGGTCTGCAGAACAATCACATTTTTACATTACAACAAAATTTGAATATCTTAATATTCAATTTCACTATTAAAATTTAATATACTCACTGTGGGGTAGGCACTTGTCTTTGCTCAACTGACAATTTCTTCATAGGATTTGTCACAGGATTGTAGTATATCAAATCGTACATTTTCAATTTACTTCTATCAGGCGTTTTATTATCATGCTTCAGCATAAACTCTCTTCTGGCTTCGGCCAGCTTTCTCGCAGATTCCGAGACTAGCATACGTCTCTTCTGTGTTGTTTTAAATTTCGGAGGACTGTTATGATTGTCATTGATAGTACTTTCCTTATTGCTTTGTACAGAGCAAATGGAATCGTTTCGTACGCGACTCGGTACAACGGATTGCACTCTTTTGCTGTGTTCGTCTTCGGATTCACTTGCGCTTGCACCACTTCCCTGTATACTGTTCTTTCTTATTCTACCGCCACTGTCTAACCGTGGTGTAGGTCTCATGAAACATGGGCGATTCTGTATCACCTTTGTAGGAGAAGCTGAAAAATACATAAGTATATTTAAATACACATGATCTTAAAAGATATGAAATTGAAATATAAGGAAAATAATTGGCATAAACAACAAGCTCTGACTCTTTTATTCTTTATATTTCAATTTGCCATTCAATCATTGGAATCTTTACATTAATTAAATTTAATTTTTATTAAAAGATCAGATATATTGACAGAAATCAAAATATATAATACTTTTCATATTCTTTAATTTGAATTTTTAATTCGTTTAACACAGTCCTTACCTAAATCTATTGCTACAGGCACATCTGGTAGCGGAATATTTTTCTCACTCGATTGTTCAGTAACTTTATCAGGCTTGTCTCTACTACACGGAGATTCTTGAGCATTTGACTTTATCTGAGCACATAACTCTTGAGAATCTGGTTTTAGTGGAGAACGTAATTCCTGAGAATCTTGTTTCTCAACTACAACTGATTCCTTTAAACTAACTTTGTTTTGTTCCTTCTTAACAGGTTCCTCTTGAACCTTTGCGACATCTTCGACATCTGATACATTAGTGTCAAGTATATCTTCTCTCTGTTTTTCTTCTTTCAATACAGTACGGTTAGATATATCTTTTTCTCGTTCTTTTTGTACAAATACATTAATGGTAGCTACATTAGTTGTAGCTACATTAATCGTAGCTACATTAGTCGTAGTTACATTTTCCTCTTTCTGTTCTTTTATCTTTGCAATGTCTTTAATAGCTTCATGTTCTGTCTCACTGATATTAGATATGTTTTCTTCTTTCTTTTCCTTATCAGCCACATCATTAGCATCAACAGAATCTGCTGAATCTTGTAGAGGTTTCTTCCGAATTGGCACAGCAGCCAAAGCTTTAATACGTGCTCGACGCATATTACATAAATATGTATTACGATGAAATCTCTAAAAAGAAAAAAACAAATACAATAAATCATAGACTGATAATAGAAAATCAGTGCAATTAGCTAATTATAAACAAAAATATATATGTTGATATATATACCTTTAAAATAATTCATATTTTAAAAAATGGATAAATCATTGATTAATAAAAGTACTATAAATGTATTTTTCAACCAGATGATCTGAGCTTAATATAAATAGAAATGACACGACAAATCACTAGCTATTAACAACTGTAATTACACCTCTTCGTTCCACGTTTCTTTCGCGGATCATCGCAAGAGACATAAATCTAGCGCGATCGTATAAAAAACGTGTCCCGCGATTTTTAACAGCACGCAAGATCAAGGCACGTATCGTAAATATGGGAGCTGACGAGTTTTGGAGGTTAACCCGCTGCGTGACTTACCAAAAGCTCGATTATTTCGACGCGAGCGAAAGGCGGTTTCCTTGAGGGTCAATAGAACACCATCGCAGACCCTGATGATCCTCCGCTGCGGCGCGAACGGCTATGCGACCGCCTCGTAATCGCGAGACACGTGGAAGCGCACACGCGACCGAACCGAACCCAGCGAGGTGCGCGTTGACATTTGAGAGGGGACGCTGAAAAGTCGGATACCGACCATCATCCCAACCGCCGATCGTTCTATTTCACCTTCCCAATTCTTAAATATGTGCATACCATCGTGCGTCACATCGCAAAATACTGTATACACATACGTCCTCCCGGGAGACACACAGCGTCGCGAAAGTCATGCGTTTCTCGCGTTCTCGCGACCTTCCTCTCCTTCGAATCTCGTTCTATTGGTCACGAAAGAACATACCACGACCAATTGTTGCTGTTAAAAACCCACTCTAGGCGTAACGTAATTTTAAGTTGAGATGGAACGGAAAATAATAAGAAACACATACAATTTATTTATTAAAATTCGTTTATAAGTTTTAAAGTTATAGATTTAAAATAGAGATAAACAATACCGGGAAAAAACGGTTTCAAGAAATATATATAGCTTATACATAGCTTGACATATTTTTGTGTATTTATTGAATAAACAAAATTTTTAATTAATTGTCCTCTAAATATTTTTCTTAAAATACTTTTTTTTTTCATTACTTATTTTTACTTCATCCATATAAGTTGAATATTATTTAGATAGGAGTCATAAAAATATTAATTATAAAATTAATTATAAAATATTTAAACAATGCTACTAGTGTGGAAAGTTCTTTAGTAAGTCATAAAAGTATTAAACATAAAGTATTTAAACAATGATATTAGTGTGGAAATTTTGAAATTGTCTAGTTTGGTATTTCTTAATTATTGCTCAAATATAATACAAATTGAAGTATAAAAAATAACTTCAAACACTCGTGATTTCGCGTATTTGCGATACGCGCTTTGATCTCGCGTTACGAACTACGAGACATGATTTTTATGCGATTGCGTTAGATTTATATCTCTTACGATGTTCCGCGAAAGAAATACGGAAAAGAAAGGCATAAGGACAAATTTAAATAATACAAATACTCGAAGATATTTATAAAATGTTACATAATTTATTCTTGCACCTTCAACTTGTATCATGTAAGCGTCAGATAAATATTTACAATTTTTAATTCTAGTTTCATTAGAAAAAATTTTATTTCGCTGTTTATGTTCAATACCATTTATAATATCTAATCTATCTAGTAGAAAAATGTCTCTAATGGTTATCCATAAATTGTATCTCTGAATATAATAGCACTGTATTTGGTAATGGTCTAGGCTGCGGGCTAAGTACTGTAAACGTCATCCTCTCGACATCCACATTGGTGCTGTAAATATAAAACATTTTCATAAAAAAAAAAATCCATTGTTAATAATAACAGGGATATGAGAAATGACGCGTGATTCCATGACTAACGTGAGTGATTAGTAACGGAAGGGTTCTGGGTTCAAATCCTAGTGGCTCCTCATTCTGTATATATCCATTTTAATTCGAGTATCTACCGATCGGAGACTGACTCCTCCTCTGGAGGAGAATCAGGCTTCCGTAATTGATAGGCTAAAGAAAGGGAGGCACAATGGATTTAATTTGAGTCTGAGTGCCACAACCAGACCACCCTCTCCCTCAAAATTATTATATATAATAATAATAATTTTGCGTCGAAAATATTGTACTAAAATACTGACACGCAAACAAATCCAGCTACGTTGGTCTGTACGACGTCATCCTCGGGGGAGTCGGCGAAGGAAACGGACAACAAGTGATGCAGCAAACTGGGTCCCGCCGTAACCGACACCAATTTCGTGAGATTGTCCTCCGCCTTCATGCCCAGCGGCATGCAAGACGCTGGTAGAACGGGCGCGCCGATCTTGTATAACTTCGCCTCGCCCCACTTCACCTCAAAGCTGTGCGGATATAGCGGCGTCCGGGAACCGTAGAAATATTCCCTGACCCCCTGATCCCTCGCCTCGGTTCTCTGCGCCTGGCTTCTCTCGACGACGCCGCCGCTCTTCGGCAGAAACACCACCTTCACGAAATCCGGCATGTCTCTCACCAATTCGTTGTAGAGCCTCTCCTGATCCAGCACCAGAATCGCGTCTACCTCGAACGCCTGCGCGGCGTGCGTGAGCAGTTTGTAGCCGTCTCCTTTGACCCAGCCACACGTGTTGATGACGATTCCGGACGCCTTGGCCTTCTTATTGGCTTGCAATCTGTCCGAGCAAACCTCTGCTAAACGCGTCACGAGTAAATTATATAGCGTCACGTTCTCCTCCGGCGTTTTGTGCCCGAAATGGAAGACTAGTGGAGCTTGCTGGCTGAAGCCTTCCACTACATTGGAAGGTCGTTCCACCAGCAAGGCACCTACAGTCCCAGGAATCGCTATGTGTCCCTGGCTGACGTCGAGATCTACGAAAATCGGTCGTCTGCCCATTCTGACTGCGTAATTTAGCAGGATTCTACAAAGTGTGGACTTTCCCACGTCGCAAGGACCCACGACCATCGTTATCGGACCTCTGGTGTCATCCTTCTCCGCAGTCTCCCTCATCCGCTCCATTGCCGCATGGCAATTCAAGTATAGACCCATCGGCGTCTCCCTCGCTACGTAACTCACGTCTGTCCTTCCGACTAGTTCGACGGTACACCCTTGCCATGTGTAAACCGCGACTTTTGCACCGGCACTAAACTCATACTTCTTCCCTTTCACCAATTCTGTACCGAAAACTTCCGCCAGGCCAGTCTTTAACTGCAATAACAAAATTTGGTGTTACCTGGTAATAAAGTAAATAAGTTAGTGTTGAAAGGAATAAATTCTCCCCGTGCTTACCTCCAGTGTAACCTTTTCATTCCTGCTCTCCACCTCGAATCTCAATTCGCAATCCGGATCTAACCTAAATTCTTGCACCATCCTTTCGTCGGTCATTTCTCAATTATTTTAAGATTAATCGTAAACAAAGTAAATAGAGCTAATAGCTAGAACAATAATGAAGCTTCTCTTTCTTTCTGACTCCCAAGCTTCTAACAGCGATACTGCCAACAATAATAAAGCAGTCATAACCTCTTAAGGTGTCCTTTCATGCTGATTCTCAATGTTATATTTTAGCGTCACGTGGCCACACGATGCCAATAACACGCGACATTTTTGGTCACGTGACGTCAGAGCGCCGAATGAAACGTCAGCATGAAAAGGCGCCTTTAAGTCACGTTAGAAAAGTTAATGTTGGTATGCCTCTGAAAAACGCAAGTTGGCAATCGTGTCGCCGACATTTCACGCGAAAATTACGTTGTAAGAACGCGGTTGAAGAGAATTTGCGATTTTTGTTCAAAAAGTAAATTGTGCGATGCAGAATTGCGCGATAGCGAGTCACCATTTGTCACGTATGTTCTGTCTGCTAGCTGACACATCACAAGTCCATTAAGTTTCTACGATTGAGTGCTCGTGGGCTCGTGCAATTTCGACCGCGCATTTCAGGGCTGTCGTAATCGAGGTAAGTCGATGTCGCCTGCGTTTGTTTTCTCCCACGTTCTTCCACTGGGGGCATAAATTATATTGAGAATCTGTAATATATATGTAACGTACTCTGTAGATTTTCATAGCGTTTTCGACTGGGTCTGAATTGATTACTCTGGGAGCAATTAATGACGTCACAAGTTCTCAATGTCAGAGTTTACTTTTTTTTTTGTTGTCTTTAACGTGCACACCAGCCTGCTCCAAGGGCATTAGCGGCTATCGAACATATATCAGAATTTACTTAAAATCCTGAAAATGGTCTTACGTTTGATACATGGTTTGTCCATTATCAAGGATTATTTTAGATAGACGCTAAAGATTTAGATGATGCTGCAAAGGCTAGACTGCTTCTAGTAAACTGGATTTAATCGATCCCGAAGTAATTAAGGGCCAGTCGAAAACGTTATCAGTATTTTGTCACAAGATGTTTTCCACATGGAAATCAATAAAACTGTTGGAATTCGCTGTTACATCTTGAATTATATCGATATTTTATATTAATATCTAAAATAAATTCTATTTATGTTAAATATATGGTTCTAGATTCAGAAGAAATCAGCATAATGGCTACAGCTGCGCCCAGGCGTAGTACCCGTCTGAGCTCTCGTGAATCATCAGTGAAGACTGTGCCCGAAAGGAATGTCAAACCTAGGAAAGTTGTGACTAAAAGCTCGAAGAAGATTAACGTTAGCATAAAAAACACACGTTCACGTGTGTCAAAGGGAAATGTATCTCTAAAGAAGAATCAAAATATGTCAATGATACGTCGTTTACGTCCTCGTCAAAATAGAAAAAACTACTGCGAAGACTCAAAGTTACTGCAGCAATTCATTTTGTCGAGCCAACAGGATAGTGTAGTAGTAGTAGAGAAGCTAGATTTGGAAGGTGGCAAAAAAGTACCTGTATATAAAACGATTAACCCTCCAGAGAAATCCCTGGAAGACAACAATGATGTATATGACTTTAAGTTTGACATCAATGACACAACAGAGAGAGCTAAGAAGAAGCAAGGGAAAAGGAATGTTAACAAAGGGAAAGGCAAAACAACCAAGAAAACAATACGTAAGAAAGTTATTACGCGATCAAAAACAAGTCATAAAGTAACTGAATCTGCTGTGCCTGATGCGAATCTCTCAGTGGAGACGGCAGAGAACAATCCTCCCTTAGAATTGGAGGTAGTGGTAGAATCGCCGAAAGAAGATATCGCGAAGAAAATTGAAACGTTGAAAATAGATACAAATACGCCGAAGGAATCGGTAAACAAAAATATTGAGAAAAGGCTTGAATCACCGAGAATAAACACAGATGTTCAGGAAGTAGAAAAGTCAATAGAAAATACTGTGGAGATTATAGAAATATCATCAAGAGCAGATATAAAAGATGTAAAAGAAACAACTCTACCTTACGGAACATGTACAGAACAAAAGAAAGATACAAACAAGCCGAGAGTTATATCTGTTGAAAATGCAAATAATATTATAGTCACTCCACATAAATCTCCACAAAAGAATACTGGGAACGCGTTGCCCTTTCGGTCGAAGAATATATTTGATAATAAAACCTCGTTGACGGTATCACAAAACAATTTTTTAGTGGCGAAAACTTTGTCTCCCATCCTGCCAATGTCACCCAAAACAGTAAATGTCATAGATTTTGCAAGTCCTTGGCGACCACCAACATTAACGTTTTCTCAAACTAAACACTTTGTTCAGAGTACACCGTTATATAAACCGTTTGAAACACTCACAGAAAATAAGAAAATAAAAAAGAGCACAGAAAAGAATAAGGAGAACATAGAAATAAACAAAGAGAACATGGAGATGAATAAAGAAAACAAGGAAAATATAGGCCGAAAAGATAAAGGGAAAAAAAAGGAAAAAGTTCCTCTTCGCGAAAAGCATGTAATTCCAAGGAAATTACCAGCACCCATCAGAATATCTCCGGGAGAAATAATGAATTTACAGAGACCGAATGTTAACGGAGATAATAAACAAACAGTAGGACAAGCACATACCGAAGTAAATGAAGCACTCGTGAAGCAAGAGGATGATCAACTTAAGAAGCATATCAACTTTTCTGACACATTTGATGTCATGTCTGAAACTGAAAAACTATCAAAGACTTTTGAAAACCCCTTATTTATGGATTTAGAACCCACACGTTTTCTGGAGGTATTTATTATTAACATATATCTTATTTATATTTTTATTGTTAATAGCACTTATGTTTATTTAAAATGTTATAGCCACCCCAGCATTCATACAGGAGGAAACGTGTTGTGAAGTTTGAGTTTTCGGAAGATAGCGGTGAAGAGGAAGAGGAGAAGAATATCAAATCACATACAAAGAAAAAGAAACCTACAAAATCAGAAAAAGAGCGCGAGAAAAAAATAGACGAATGGGCAAAAACGATTAATAACACATTCCAAGAAATTGATGAACATTCTTTGATAGTTGAAAAAATGAATTAGGAATATAGAAAATGGATATTTGTATTGCACATATTTTAATATTTTAAAAGACCTGAAAAGTTCAAAGCTGCAAATCAATAAGCAGTTTTTCCTATTTCTTAACTGGAGATAGAAATTATTTATGATACTGATATTTAACTTCACATCTCACTTTACAGTTTTTTATTTAGATATTTTTTACACATTACTCACAATATAAAAAATAACGAATTATATTCATTCTGGTAATTTTTTAAACTCTAGTTCAGAAAAATCATTTGTTATCTTTTGCATTTTCCAAGTCCTATTAAAATTTTATAAAAAAATTTTTAAAGATTTTAAGTAAAGTATTTTCTTATTTATCTTCTCTATTTGTTTATATGAAATATGTAAGGTAATGTTTATGTTTACGATAACAGATATATATGCTGCATATATTATATTAAGGCATAAGCTATATAATAGGAGCTATTAGTGAAATAATAATGTAAACTATATCTGAAGATACTGAAGATTATAATACGGTTAGCATATTGTATGTACATAATAAAGTATTTTTGAGCTTGTACTTATTCTGTATTATTGATTTTTAAACCTGAATACTTAATGTTACAGACTTAAAAATTGTCATCAATTGCTGTAATCGGATGTGGAAAAAATCTTACTCTACTAGCTCTCTTCTATTCCAATAAGAAAATATTTTTACTTAAAAAAAAAAATTTAAACGAGGCAAGATACTAAAATAGTTAAGATCTAACGACGACTTTTTTTTTATCAAATTAACTTTTGTCTTTCAATTTTTCAATAAACATGAAATGCTATTAATTAAAGTATATCGCGCTTTATTAAAAAAAAATAGTAATGTGGCGTTGCGAATCAAATTGCATCCTTTTCATTTGTAACCCTCTCTGTAAAATAATATTTTACATTTTTATTTTTCAAACGATTGTTTATCTCATAGTTTTAAATAATTTTGCTTTTCTAATTTTTATAAATTCATAATCGTAGCCGTGATTAAGATGAGATTTCCATGAACATGCAACCAATTAGAAAATTGTGTTCAAAACGCATACTGTAAACAGCGCTTAACTTTGGTCACGTTGTGATCCTAACCTATACGTGTCGCGCGAAAAGCAACATTGGGCATGTTCAGCAGAAAAAGCAGCTCAGTGAGCGCTTCACGAGGTAATTAACTGTAAAAAGTAAATGAAACAATACGAATAAAGCGAATAAATGAAAAATGAAGCGGCTTAAAGCGATTATCGAAGACGTAATTGCGCAATCAAGCAAAATTCAGCCAATTATTGGTAAGTTAAAGGGCACTATTTCACAACCCTATTTAAATACATTGTAATATTATCAAGTATTTTATTTTTCTACATTAAAAAATTATATATATTATACATTACAAATACATTTAATTATTAGCACGTTATTATCTCCATCGTTTATTGTATAATTATTTTTGTTAACTTATTATTATTAACAATATAATAAATTTTATTCTTATCTTATAATTATATCATATAAATCTTATAATAAATCTGTTGTACAGTGAACTTCCAAAACGGTGAGCTTAAGGATGAAGAAGTCAAAGAGGTGTCGTGCGGCTTATTCCGCGATCAGAGGGATAACAAAACTGTGTTGGCCCTGTCAAATGGACACATTGTTTACAAAGGTTACAGGCCAGATTGTGAGAATGAATCAACACGAACGATGCTGGTACTTCACAATAAAAGAACGGGCAAAGTACGATTGTTTGAGGCTGAGCGGTGGCAAGTAACTCCAGTACTCGAAAAACCGGATGTTGAAGACAACAAGAATGACGTAGACGAAAAGATTATTATACTGAACAAGCAATTTGGATCCAAAAAAGTCAAACGTAGAACTGAGCAATTTGAGCGGCTGAAAGTGAATGTTGATACCGTTAAGGAACAGCTTGAGAAAACAGTGTCAAGTAAGAGAATCCTCTTCTTCATGATATAATTGAATTTTCAAATAATATCTGATTAAATATTAATGTACATCTCAGAGCATTTATTGCGCACAAAAACTCACTAAAATATGTCTTTCGACAGATGTTGAAATCGACAGGCTAGACTTGTCGACTCAATTACAAACCGAGGACTGTATTCCAAATGCGATACTGCCTGCGTGCGACAGGAATGCGAGTAATGTCAAGGATGTGTATAATGTATATGATATTATTCCCAAGAGCAAATTGGAAACGTTATACGAGCATGCAATGGAGGTTCTTAATGGAGATTTGGAAGGGTACTCAATATTCTTTAGCGTTAACATCTGTATTTTTCAATTTGCAATATTATTATATACATGTCTCTTTTATCGTGTAGGAAGGGAAAATTTTTCAAACGCACTTTAAGAACTATACAATCGGATCCAGACAACGTGAACAAAGTAGCCCTTTTGCTCTACATTGAATTGATTAACGCGTGGTTTACCATGCCACTGAAGGAAGCGAAGAAACGCGATGTAGTCATATGCCCGGTTTCTGATGAGGTGAACCGGCACGTTATCGATACGTACAGCGTGTCTAGCGCGAACGGACGGTGAGTGTACATCGATTGTATTAAATCGCGGAAAAAAATTTTAAGTAAATGTGTTTACAGGATGAGACCGAACACCATGAAGGACAAGGGCCTCGTGCATAGCTTGATTCTCGCACTGACGATATCAAACTTTGTCCTCGACTTGGAGTTATTCCGCGTTATGCTGGAAACGCGAACGAGTCTAAAGAAGTTGATGGACCTTGCGAAAATTATCGGAGCAGTATCCAGTAAGGAAGATAAGAAGGTCATCGCGCTTAAAGTTCCATTGCCACCGCCGGTGTCTCTAGTTAAGAAAGGAAAGAAATCAACAAAATCGAATCAATAACTTTGTTACC
Organism: Tetramorium simillimum; assembly: GCA_011636635.1. Classification (NCBI taxonomy): domain Eukaryota; kingdom Metazoa; phylum Arthropoda; class Insecta; order Hymenoptera; family Formicidae; genus Tetramorium; species Tetramorium simillimum. The sequence goes on along the minus strand of VBVQ01000123.1, from coordinate 60,478 downwards.
ATAGATTTTTTAAAATATGTTTGACAATGTAGATCTATTTTTCTAAAATTTTCCAAACTCCTGACTAAAACTAAAAAGACAAAAAAACAGTTTTATATGTGTGTTTTGTACAGTCCTAAAATTATTATGCTTGACTTCTCATAAGATGTAAATATATATAATATACGTTTCCATATTCTTATACAGATACAAATTTTCTTTGACTCTTATAGATTTAATAAAAAGATTTCCAAATTGTATCTTATACAATTTTATATACTCTGAAGACATTAAAAACATTTTATTAAGTATAGATAAAGTACAAAATATATTTGTGTGTGTGCACAAGCACATACAATACATAACTACATATATACACATATTTCTGTTAAATAAAATAAAATAAATATTCTATACTTAAAAATATCCTATCTGAAAGGAATAGTCAAAGAAATTATTTCTTCGTTTTTCGTAATTATTTGTATAAGCATTTACTCCCATAAAGATTTATCAACATGTCAAGTGTGTTTGACCTTGATATGGAGCCGGTACAGTGAGCTCCAATGAAACAAGAGGTTAGGAAATCGTTTAGAAATTAATTCGTCTTTCTTAATACGCTCTGGAAAAAAAACCGAGCTGTTTATCACGTCTGCATGATTACGACATTGCGATACGACGAGAAATCCGGTGTCTTGAGATCTTGTATAAAGAACGAGCCTTCGATATAACATGATAGCTGTATTGACCAGGCGGGTGAGTGGAGGGGATCCCGTTCGAAAGTGCATATCGCGCATTCTGGACCGCAGAGATTTATCCGCCGCCGCCGTCGTCTCGAAGAAAGCCAAGATGGTAAGTTCTTAATCGAATTCAGAGATTATTTAGACCAAAAAGAATTTCGATCGAGTAATTAGAACGTTCAAATCCACCTGTCGGGCGAGTCCTTCGCGGTGAAAGTGACATGATAACGATCGGCCACTTGTTACACAAATCCTGTCGTTTGCATGCATACATTCTGAAGGATGTTAATGAAGATATTGATGAGGATTATATAAAAGCACACTACCGTATGTCGCAATTAATAATGTGCGAAAAGACGTTAGACGAATTATATTTTGATCATTATTGTATAAAAGAATAGATTACGATAATTTATGGAAATCTCTCTGTCGATCCTTATCAGAGTAAACTAACTCCAGAGGAAAGAGAGAAGACCTTGAGCCCATTGCTGTCGACGGGATGGACTGTCCAGGCGAACAGGGATGCGATTTATAAGGAGTTTGCGTTCAAAGACTTCAATGAGGTATGTCGTAGGAATATATGCTATTTACAGCTGTCGTAGGTGTGTCCAGCTTCTTGACGATGCATTTCAATCTCTAGGCCTTCGGATTTATGTCGAGGGTGGCTTTACAAGCTGAAAAAATGGACCACCATCCCGAATGGTTCAATGTTTACAATAAAGTAAATATCACTCTGTCATCTCACGACGTCAACGGATTGTCCCAGAGGGATGTGAAACTGGCGACCTTTATCAACAAGGCTGCTGGCAATTAAATCTTATTTGATTCACCTGTTGATCTGTCGGACCTCGGCCTGTTGTACATTATGCGTGTAATGACAATAACGCACCAAAATATGATTGTTATCATTGATTTGTAGCATAAATGTTTTGATGGCATTAATTATATCTTTCTGTTTTTAACTCAATACATACAATTACAATCTTATGTAAAATACTTTACAATATCCTTTGCCAGACATTCAACTCACTGCTTCGCAAGTCGCATACGAAAAAATTAGGTAGCACAAAGAGAAAAAAGTTGCTGTTAATAAGTAAATAATTTATTCCGGAATAATTTATAAGCTACCATCTCAAAAAATTCACATGTATAACACAAATAATTATTTCTGCTGTAATAATGTTTAACTGGCTTTCTGTCTATCTTTACCTATTTCCCAACCGTTCTTAATAATCTTCGAAAGGCCAGGGCCGTTATAGATCAGCACCAGCAGGCCGGCGAGGGTAGCGGCAGAGATTAGATTCAGCATTAAGAACGCCAGTTTTGGGACTAATGTACCTACCACGATGGGTCGTGCGTAATCAAGAACGATAGCTTCCAGACCCCTGCATAATAAAGTTACTTTCAGATATATTCTTCATGGATAAGAAATTAAATTAAAAAAAAAAAAAGAATATGTATACTGTCAAAGAATAGCGATATTACCAATGCGTGTGCATGACAACAGCGACTGCCACTAATATATCGAACAATTTGTTTTCGAAGAGCAGGGCGGCAGGTATTAACGACAGGAGAGATGCTGACACTATTCTCTCTATCACCCACAATCGTACGTGATCACCGTGAGCGCTTACCGCGCGAGTTTGGGTCATGCTGACTGTCAATTGTGCAGGTAGCTAAAAGAGATACAATAATAAAATACATTTTGTGAACATACACATTTATTCCTATTTTTTTCCTTAAATAATTGAAACAAAATCGAAGGGAAAATTTTAGAACTGCTAACCTTGGACAGAATACGGTATTTTGAACAATTGCTTGCATTAGGAACCACAGAGCGGCTCAGATTCGCGAGACTCGACGTGGCTCTGGGGCATTGCGTTGGATTGCAACTTCGCATAAGTAAGCCACCAGGCTTGACCAATGTCTCTGCAACAGAATTGCCATCATTTTATTCCTACTTGATAATCAAATAAAATTATAATACAGCAATGATATAATAAAGCTGTGTTAATATAACATAAAACAAAATAGATAATATAATAAAATAAATAATAAATAAAATGTCAAGTTATGAAACATTACTAGACATTTTAAAAAATCAACTGAAATTTACTATACAATATGTTTTTCATTCATGGAAAGATTATGTAAACCATATTTTGAGGTTATGTACTAAAAGTTCGGTCTAGCTCGAGAAATAAAGCAAACGTACACTTGGCAACTGGTCTAAACTTGCACGAGACTTACCGAGCTGTCGAATCTTGCGAAAAACATTAATGTTAGCCACTCGTCCGAAATTCATTTTGTCAAAACGATCGTTCCAGCCGCGTTTGACGTAACTCCACTGACCTTGTGGGACAAGAGGCAGCGGATGATTTTAAATCATCCAACTTTCAATGGAAACGGCTCATACAACTCGATTATCTAATAAAATAAACAGAGATCTTTTAGAGAGAAATATATTATAATTCATCCAACTGACAGAAGATAAGTTTTGATTTGCAGGCGCAGCTTCACGTGCACCTATTTACACTTTCATAAACCTTCTGCTCTTGCACTACGTCATACTTTCTGCACTTAAAGTGAAGTAGGTGTATACGAACGTCGAGAGGAAAGAGAGAAAAGATAAGGAAGAAAAGGAATAAAAAAAAAACAATAACTACACTTCCTGCACTTGAAACTGAGAAAACGTGTGCACGCGGAAAGCATACAGAAGCAGTCGAGGGAAGCATGAAGAACGATACAGAAAACTGTCTAGTCTAAATTCAGCGAAATGTTTTGTAGGCCGATGCAGCTCGTCATTGTTTGCTCGTAGATCGACACCGTGACAAACAAACAAGGGTGTTTGTTTCAAAACGGTGTCGTGTTACTTTGCGATAAACATGGAGGAGAGATTCCTGAACATCAACTGGTACGTGCAGTAATTTCATGAAATGATTTCAAGCATTAGAAGATACAGAATTTGTATAAATGAATGTTACAATTTTTGTTTATCATAATGACTTAAATATAATCTTTTTTTTTACGATTGTCAATCGATCGCGATGTAACACATGCATGAAATATGTGCTCCCTATACAGCACAAGATCTTCAAAACAAGTTCTGTGGACATTTCTAGAACACAGGAATGTTCTTAGAATGTTTTTGAGATGTCTTTGGAAGATTTGTACTGTCTGGGTCTGACTTTTTAATTTTTTGTTCATAATCGATATTTATTTCATTTGTATTTAATGGAAATATCTTTCTATATGTTACTACTGATTGTAATATTGTCGTAGGCATCCTGCGTTGGAGGATATAGTAGACAATGTGTTCATCAGGGACGAGAGAATGGAGCGCGAGAGCGCGATGTACAGAATCATGAATGATGAGTTCGCAAATCCGTTAGCGGATATCGAAAGCGAGTATGCTGAAGTCAATTTAGAACTAATTCAAAAGTACCTCCGCGAGGATAATATTTCTGTGCCAGAGGACGAAGACAAAGAGATTGCGCATGGGAGTAAAAAAGAAAAGAAGTCTTATGTACCTGGAATAAGAAAACAACCGTTTTACTTTCCTCGAAGATCTCGTTTGGACAAGTCTCAGCAAGATATGTGCCTTCGCGTTTTATTGAGATTACGTAGTGGAAACAAAAAAGCATTAACTGAACAAGAAAGAAGAGAGTTGCAGGAATATATGGTGAACAGACATTAAGCATTTTTAATTTCTATTCAATATTCTTTGTTTGAATTGATTGAAACAAAAGAAAGTAAAAAGCAGTTTAAATTTATCTTCATTTATGGACACAGTATAATTTAATAAACTTTTGACTTGTGTCAAATTAAAATTGACTGTGCAAATAATTTAATTTGAGTTAACTTCTTCCAGACATTGCAAGAGATAATATCTGAAGAGCAGAAAGAATTTCTAGAGTTTGTAAAGAGCAAGTGGGATGATACTGTCATCTGGATGATCAAATGTACTAAATTCATTGCGAAAAAATGGAAGGCAAAGATGGGGAGATTTGAAGAGTTACCAAGATATTATGCTAAATCTATAAGTATACCACTTTCTGTACAGAAAAATAATTTTAAAATTAAAGACATTGAAGTAACGTTTGTGTCTTGTTTACGACAGGCAAGTTATTACGATATGATCAATATTTATCTGAATATATATAATTTGAGTGTACATCGTTAATTATTTTATTCTATTCATTTTCAGGGAATCTTTCCGAATATAACATTACCGAAACCCGATCAGCGATATTTTTTAAATATAACGGATCCTCTAGATTTGGTCGAAAAATATTCTCCGCGCGTCGCACCTGACAAAGTGACGCAACATTTCAGATTACCCGTGAGCGAGGATACATACTGCGAGAGCCTTGCAAGAGAAGCTGAAGCAGATTTTGTTATCTCATCTAGCGGCCTCAAGTGTTTATTAAACAACATGGATCCAGATTATTCAAACTCGTGGTACATACCAGTGGTCGTGAAATCGCATGGTGAAAAGAATATCGTTTACATCGATAAAAAATTGCCACCTACCATTGCCAGTATACCGCAAAAGAATACATGGATATATAAATACATCCTTAGATACCATTTCGTTGATTTAAAAAATAAATCGTCAGAAAAGTGAGTATAAGGCATAAATCGTAAAGCATAATATTACATAAAAATCGAATTTATTATGTATACATCATAACAAATATTTTAGAACGAAACATACAAAAGAAGACAAATCCAAGAAGGCTGCATATGACTCAGACTCAGAAAACGACAAATCATTCAATGATTATCTTAAGGACTTTAAAGAAGCTTTGTATTCATCAAGTGCAGAGAAACCAAAGAAATCAGATGATTTAGCAAGTGGCAAAATTAATTCTAACAAACAAAATGTATCGTATAACCTTTTCACAATAGGGCCAACAGAATCTTCACAACATGAACGAATAAAACACGGTATAAAGGAATATAAAATGTTGGTTCGTACAAAGACGGATGGTATTGAGGTAGGAATACTCTCATACTATGCCTATTAATAATCAGCATTGAATTATAAAATATGAAATTTGTCTTGGCTAGATGTTATCAGAAGAAGACCCACACTCTGTAATATTAGCATCAAAAATGGAGCATCAACTAGCATTTGGAGCTGAAGCTGTAACATTGGAGGAAGGCTTGCACCAGTGGGCTTCATTAAAATTTAGACCAAAGACGTCATTAGCCAGAGGTATTATTTTGTAATTATTATTTATGATTATTTTATGTGTACGTATTAGTATTGTTGTCAACAGATTGTAATCTCATATTATAACAATCCCATATTCGTTCAATAAAAATTATTAATTTTTTAAGTCATAAGATATAAGTGATATAGGTCAAAATATTGAATCTAAAACTTGAATAATTAGACCGCTCTTATACAGAATTACTTACATAATTATATATTCTATATAAATATTATGTATTATTACAGTTAGGATAGCAGCTGATTCTGCAGAAATAATACAAATAGAAAGGCATACAACAACGTCACTGAACAGTGAGATAAAACGACTTTATGATATCAAAGTAGAAGATTCTCTAACCATTTTGTATAATATAATTGAAGGATTATTATCCTTGACTCCTGGCCGATATATTATGCAACATGTTCCACAGAATGGACCTTTTGCTTATGTTTATAAACAAGCCGAATCTGGGTAAATATAATGAATGTAACTTCTTGAGCTGTAAAAAAATATATATATATATCTATCAGAACATAGATTTCATTAACAAAGAAATACATATTCAAAAATACTTTTCAGAAAAAATATTTTTGATTTACATTCGATTTGTAAGGCCGTAATATTTGAAACAACACCCGAAACACCATGGCCACCCATAGACAATATGATGCCATCACCAGCATTGAAATGTTTTCACAGAATGCCTGCCATGTTTAATCCGATTGCCGTGAGTGAAAACTTGTCTGGAAAAAACTCAAAGAAAAAAGCTAGTGCTAAAACTAAGAATAAAGGTTACTATAATTCTAATACTTTTAACACTTGACTTATTGATGGAAAAATATTGATTGATAAAAATCATAAATTGAAATATAGAACCAACGTATTATCTGACAATGACAACAATATTATGTCTGCGTTCTTCTGCTATTTCAAATTGAATTGATAATTGATTGATGATAATTGATTTGTATGTTTTATTATTTTTTATGATTAAAAGTTTTGTATTTTAAATCAATTATTGATACAATATTATCTCCTTTCACATAAACTTCCTTGCATGACGAATATTTCATGAAATATTTTTGTTTTATAAAGATTTGTCATTTAATATCAAAATAATTATAACATAAAAAGGATATAAACAAATTAACTGATGAAATAAAATTAAATTAATGAGGCTAAATTTGTTGACATGAATTTGTCAGCAACTTGAAGGAATTTAAAAAGAAAAAGTTTAAAGCGAATTACTATCTATATTATATTATTCATTATTATATTATATTATCCATTATCCACAAGCCTGTAAAAAAAATTCTATAAAATGTCTGATAAATTTTATCAACAGAACATTACAAATTTAATGGAGAATTTGTCGTACATGATATTGACTGTGTTCAGCAGAAGTGCTGAATTTGCAATTGTTGTAAAATTTGTGAATCTGATTGGTGAATGCTTTTAAATTTAGCCAAGATTAAAAGCATATACTAATCAGATTCACGATTTTTACAACAGTTACAAATGCAGCACTTCTGCTGAACGCAGCCATTGTTGATCACTATTGATAGAATGTTAGTAGAAATATGAAAGAAATTGTCAACAATGATGACGGCAGAAAACGAAATAGTAATTTCTTATCAATTTGCTGTCAATCTATTAACTGCTTGCTTATTAAGATCTTTTTCATATTTAATATTATGTATATTTTATCCGTATTTTTGTACAATTTCTTAAAATAAATCAATAAAAAAAATATATATATATATATATATATATATATGAAATTCTCAGTATATGAAGAAATGTTTTTTTTTTTTAATTTGTTTATCCAATAATTTAATTATCCCAACATTTCTATTTTTCGGATAATAAAGGTTCTATTCTATTTTCATTACTAGTTTATCTATTTTTAATTTCTAAGATATACAATATGTTTAAAATACTGACTCAATATTCTTTCATTTTTAGCATTACCCCGGAGAAGTGTTCGACTAAACAAAACGTAACATACATAAAAGGGAAGACGCAACATATTTTCTAGAAGTTTCTGTTTTTAAGACATCTGTCTTTCAAATGGCTGTTTGTTTATCTTATAATAGAATCTCCGTATATTTAATTCTTTTCTTAGTTGTTTATTTTTTATGCTGCACTCTCATTACTTGTATCACATTTATGCATATCTATACTGAAAATGTGCACATAATCAATTTAGAATGTTTTTATTTTATATGTGCATAATCAAATATAAAATAGTAGGAAAGCAATGGAAAAAAGGAAAAGTGATTAAAAATGAAACAAAGAATATTTTTTTTACGTATATAATTGACGTACAAAGTATAATTATAACTTCATTGATATATATGTAGAATATAGTCAAATGTCCATATTACGGATGTGAATTAAACAATATTCGTACCTGTTAATTTTCCTTTAAGATTACATGATTTTTCTAATTGCATAAGTAGAATAAAAATATATTCTATTTTTTACTTATCTTTTGTTGGAGATGCAGAATTAATAATACATAAATGAATTTTTTCTTTTAATTTAACAAGCGTACATGTGCTAAGCACGAATATCCCAAGTTGAAATATTTTAATTTATTTTATACGCTGTTATATATTTACAAGTATACTTAGTTTTTTATATAAACTTACATATATATTTTATATTTATACTTATATATTTTTGTGTGTTATATAGTTTATACATATGTATATATGTATATATGTATCTATAATGTATATAATATATACATAATATATATATAAACAAAAAGTGGGGAAATAAATAAACGATATAGAATATTCTTGATTTTATTTTCATTGATTTCTCAATTATTTCTTACTCTTTTACATTATGAAATTATATGATTCTTCTTCTCTAATCTTATGTAAATATTTTGATAAAAATAAAAATATATAAAATATAATTTAATTAAATACAATTTGTGTATATAAGAGATTGGAACGTAGAACGTCGTGAAATTTTACTGGCCTACAGTATACAGTAATAATACAGTAAAGATTTCAAAAAAGTATTATAAAATGATATTCAAAAATGCAGCGAGATACCTTTTCTGATTTGTTATTAGTCCATTAAGCAATATTAAGCTGGAATCCGTGCAGGTATATATAAATTTGTTGTTTATAGATTATGCATCAATAGGCAAGTGTGTATCTGGATTCTTAATTGCTTTATCAAAATTATGTAGAGACCAAGGAAAGAAGTGCCTTCTTGTAATCTCCGGAAGTGTCTCCCTATAATATATACATATATACATAACAATTTATTAAAAAATATAATTTACACGATAAAACGAATTTTTTGGCACATAATTTGGAATACGTACAGCTATCCAACTCTCCAATGACTTTCCGAAACGTTCCTCGAATGCCTTTTTAATATCTCCCAAATCGATTTCACTTCGAGATACAATGATACGGATTAGTGTTCGATCCTTTGTACCTATGCCATGCATACTGGCGTACAGTCGCTCAGCGAAAAATCCAACTTTTGATTTCACGCATTTCACTGTTGAAAAATTAAGGTGATTCGTAACATTACATATATCGATTATACATTAATGTATAATATATGGAGTATATAATATGGAGAAATATGAATAAACTGATATGGGGAGCATTCTCTTTCCATGCTATAAAGTTGTACTACTCTCATACGGCATTTTCAATCCGGATCTTATGCAGATTATACTACATTTGTGTGTAAAGTATACAGATGTAGTAATAATGTTTTTGTATGTTACATGTAATAGTTGCCATGCAACATTGTCGGAGAATATATAGAATATATACAGGGTTTAATACCACACAGATATTCATATCATTTTCATGCAACATGAATCAACTTATGTCTCTTTAATAATTAGTACATAATAATAGAAATATTCTTTTTTTTTCACCAAAATCGAAAGCTATACTAATATTTTAGGATTAAAAAGAGTTGGGAAATTAGTTTATTATATATGAATAAAAAACAAAGGATGACACAAAAAAGTTTGGGAGTGTGTTTATGCAGTTTGCTCTACTAAATGTGGTCGAGTATGTGTACTCGTGTTCGAAAGTGTTTAACTCTAAGAATTATCTGGCAATCACAGCAACAGTTATATTAATAATATTTCTACAAATGGGTAAATAAAAGCTGTGTAAAATCTTGCTGCGGTAACTTGCCTCTGCCCTGCGAAAATATTTTTCGAACGTTTTACAAAAGTTCACAGAAAGCATAAATGTGGGCTGTCAGATATTTACGGAAAGTTCAAGACTCATGATATCGTTATATTCGAAATTATTTCCGTCGCGTTCAAGGACTTATTATTTCCTCGTATTGAACTGCTATTTCAACCACTTTGCTCGTGTTTCACACTGAAACGTACAATTATTCTCGCCTAAGCACAACTAACTAAAAGGGAAATAATATATTTCGAGCAAGTTTGTCCTGTTCGTACAATAATATCAATTCATTCTGAGTCACGCGTATCTGTTTACGAGAAACATGAAACATAAGGTCTAATCACGAAATTAGTAGCTGTAAGTGATAAGACTGTTATTATGGCATACTCGTGACAGTCCGAATAGATATGTAATTAGTGCGTTTATATCCTGTTTGAAAACTTTACCTATTCCAAGTAAGCCTTTTTCGATGCTGCCAGAAAATTCCTTCTTTATGGCAACTTCTATGTCATGTCCTGATACTTTCTCATACTCGATAAATGTTTGTCGCAGTTGCTGATAGCTGCGAGTTACCAAGATCGCATTGAATTGAGATTCGTCTGTTCCCCACTGTTTTTCACCTGTATCAAAATTAAAAATGTAACATCGAAATATATATTTAAAGCGACGAAACATTTTGATTTGTCAATAGACAAATTAAATTCTCTAAAGGAAACTTGATGAGAAAATTTCATAACGTACCAGCTTCGAATAACGCCTGAGCATCGGCAGCTGCTTGGGCGTGATCGATTCCCTGATTTTCGTCTCTGTTTGCCTGCACGAGGGATACCAGCAATCTCTTGAAATGGCCCGAAGTATCGCCCTTCAAGTCGCTCTCAAGTGTTTTGCCATACACTATTTAGAATAACGTGTTTTTTAAATCAAGAAAATCTAACGATTTATATGATAAATCGAGGTAATAAAAATCTTACAATTTTCATAAAACGTGGCAATCGTACGGATGCCATAATTGCTGAGAGTGCACAGAATTTCAACAATTGCCTCCTCATCAGTACCCATACCGCTCACCGCGTCGTGCAGCTCTTTGGCATAATAATGTGGCAGTGGGGTCATAAGGGCGACAATCACATCCTCCAGTTTCCCAGTTAGCTCGCTCTTTAAATCACTGATCAGATCTTTTCCGTACATAGTCTTGAACGCCTCCGCGATCTCCAGCCTCTGTACAATGCCCCTCTTTGTAAGAACGTCGATGATCGCCTTCTCGTCCGTGCCGAATCCTTTCATTGCTTTACGCAAGATAGTAGCGTCCGCGTTTGCATCGAACGGCTCGGCAGGATACACGGTTGGAGTGCACTGAAACAGATTACAATAATCAAAAATTTTGCAACATTATCAGATAAAATATTAAAAATTAAACAAATTTGTTTAGAGCGATTTGGATCGAATTCTTATTAATTCAACCGGCAGGATTGCTTAAAGTAAAAAATATCTAGCTATATAATTCGTTATCAATCTAATCTATTTACGTGTAATAACATAAAAATTTTGTTCAAAACATTAATAGATCACACGATAAGTTAATCGCCAATTAATCGGAGCTTGGTCAAAGTAATCTTTTCACATGCTTATAAAAAAATGTATCTATAATTATAATCTATATATTTATATTTTTTTATTAAAAAAATATTGCGCTCTAAAATTATGATCATAATTCAGATATCATCATGCAAAGAATCAATATAAATCATAAAGAGGATTATCTCAGTTAACATATATATAGAGGATTATCTCAGTTAACAGAATATTTTCTAATGATAATATATAACATTCCAGAGTTAGAGTGTAAAATTTTTCCTGGAATGCTCTGTGTTTACTGAGATGAAATAACTCCCAAGGTGATTGATAAGCATTTATATTTTTCTTCAGAGTGACCTTATGCAAGATCCTCGTAATCAACGACTCAACGAGGGAAATTCTTGACTTCGCGCGCGATTAGTCATACTTCGGCGGGACGTGGATCGACTTGGAAACTAGGCTGACGTTAAAAATACGGATGATCGACGCCGTCCCGGCGTGCTCCGGAAATAGATCGATGCTAATTATCACGGTGACTGATGATCTCGCCACTCGGCAATTTTCTGTGACGTACCTTGAACGGATAATATTGTTGCTGCGACATCTTGACCTTCTTCCTCTCTCGTGACGGTCGGCGGGATACTCCACGGAACTACCTGGCGAAACAGAAGTCAACGATAAACTGGTGGATGCGTCATCGACACTCGGCCGAGTTCCATTCGGCTGTCGTCGTCTTTTGACGTTTCACGTGAGTCGGCAGGATCGCGACTCACGACAAGGAGATCAGCGGCAAGACACCGGTGCGGTCAAAGCCGACGAAAACGCGGCGTGTCCTTGCGCTGTCAGCACGAACGTTCATGTTTGTTTGTGCTGGCACACTGGTGTAGATTAACTTTAATCTCGGTTTAACTTTTTATCTTCTTCAGTTCTGAGAAGATATGCTAAACTAGCTAATCAAAGCTAATTTACACTGGCAGGAGTGGATATAAAGGCAGCTCCAATTAATTTAATCACTGACCAATTTACCAACCCAGCCAACAGAATACTGTAGTAATATTGTAACATTTCAGAGAAATTATATTAAATAATGTTAATCTTCCCGGGTCAAATGGCAAAAAGTAATTCTATTCTAACAAAATAATATAGATACTACTTTCCAGCTAATATTTTCCAGGATATTGCAGCAATATTGTAACACTCCAGTTATATTACAGAAATATATACACTATTGCTGCAATATTCTGAGTGGAAAATAGTATTTGCATTATTTCATTAAAATATCCACTTCTTGGCATATAAAGCTGAAGTGAATAAAGTTAATATAATAATAATAAAATAATATCTATTAAAATATATAGCATTATTTTTTGCCATTTAAATAACTCTACGACTAGAGGCTTCATCTTCAACAGTTCTGCCTTAAATCAATTAAATTAATTGGAGTCTCCAGTTCACCTCAAAGATCGATTTTTCGTGTGCCCGGTGATCGACCGGATCGCACCGTCGGCTCCAACACGATTAGGGCAAGATACTGGGAAAGAAAAGAAAGGAAAAAAGGAGAGATTACATTAGAGAGTTATGCGCGAGGAGACGGTCTCCTTTTACGTCGCTCCGCTTACCGGTCTCTACCTGCTATCGGTGGGAAGTCGACTTGGCGAGACTCCGTGAGCTGGAGCGGACGCGAGATGACGGGCGCAGGGACGCGGCCAATCGTGCTCTGCACCGAGCGCACGGCGAGTGCCCGACTACTGAGTCGCCGCGAATGGGGCAACACCCACTTTCACGCATCGCGTCATCGTGGTCACCGCGCGGCTCCCTCAAGGCGACGCGGTTACGAAAGCGATTGCGAAATAAACCGCGAGGCAATTACGTTGCCGAATAAAGGAAAAGGCGACGCCCCGGTGGCTTTTCACCCCCCGGACTTTCCTCGTCGCACTCGCTCGTTCGCTCGCGCGAATGTACTCGGATGCACTCGGATGTGTCTCTCGGGTCCAGACTCCAGCCGGGAGATCGAGGAGCGAGGAAAACTGAAGCTGCGACGGATTGATGCGGAATTGACGTTACGTTGACGTTGGACAGCGAATTCTTGATGCGCGACCGCGATGGTCAAACGGAATAAACATAACCTCAATTCGGCATAAGTGCAACAAAAACAAAGACGCGTGGCTCTAAAACTCTATGATATATAAAAAGTTTAAAGAGATTTACTCTCTTGATTAAAGATCGGCACACAAAAACATAGGCAAAAGGTATAGCAGTAGAAAAAGATGTTACTACGGAAATTCAAACTATCCAGACAAGAAAGAGAACAGAATACCTGTATGCAGGTCCTTGCATGTTAAACCATCAAAAAAGAAAAAAAGTACAATAAATAAAGTAGCTAGTGATATAATTCGGTTGATGGCACGTTAAATACCCTTCCTTTATAAAAAATAAAAAGAAATAAGTTTGTTATTGCAATAGGTTTGTTTATTTCTTCTCTTTTTTCTTTTTTATAAATGTTTGTCTCTCTTGGAGATCACTCTGATACGCTATATTGGTTTATAATATTTTACTGTACGTAAGAGATGGTTTTAAATGTGAAAACTATATACTATGGTTGCCTTTTGAATATCGAAACGCAGCCTATAGGGACTATGCCTAGTAACACAGTATTGTAGCAACATTGTGATAATATTCAATGTTAATTTTATTTTAAACTTCCTTTGCTAGGTAAATACTCTGCATTCTATTTTCTAGCTTGTAGTCTTCCTGATGATCTACAATGATGAGTAACCTCATAGATGCACACTGGTTTCCCCTGGCGTCACAGGGGAACATTTACTCCATGACTAAACTGTGCTCGCCCAACATTTCCAATAAGTTATTAGTAGCATCTTTGAAAAGGAAGATATACTCCTGCGAGTATCATCAAACGTCAGAGTTTCTGAGGCCTATGGTGAAGGAGTTACTGTTCACATATATTCCCAGTATGTAAACTATTAAATTCAGAGATACTTGTCTCTCTTTGTATTTCAATTAAATTGTCATGTATAATCTTTCACTTGCCTCAGGTGGTGCAGAAATTATTTCCATCGACGCTTACAACAAGTCCGACACTGGAGACAGTTTTGTGATAGGCATAACGATCATGAAGACAGGCACAGATACGATAGAGAGGTACTTGAACATATACACGGAGGGTGCGGTAGACGGCGAGGGGGATGAAGGCAGCTCGATCGAAGCCATAGCGCAGAATTGTCTTATGGTCGAGTTATCGTACACTCCCTACCATCTGTATCATACTGTTTTACCGCAACAAAATTCTGTACAGGAGGTATATTGAACAGGTCAAACTAATACATTGTCGTAGTTCTTGTTGCTTCACAATAAAACACAACTAAAAAATCGCAGGTAGTCTGGCTAATATCCGGAAGCGATTATAGGATTCACATGATAAGGGAAGATAAATTAAGTCACGTTTACAGTGAATCTTCTATCGAAAAACATTTCCCGGAATTGCATGATATCCAAGCGATTGCTTTGTGGATTAATATTTATTATTACGATAATTATAAACGGTTTGTATGATAAAAAAAAGTTGTGTTTTCTCTTATCTCAATATTGCATACTATCTTACGTCATGTAAAACCAGGAGGGTCACCGCCATCGGCTGTGAATGCGGTCTAGTCAAAGTTGCCATAGTAAACGCAGTAGACCTGCAGGTTTCTCGAAGCTGGTTGCTGAGATACGACAAGCCTGTACCGAGTGTAATAGTTTTCCCGCATAGGAACGCCATTAGTAAACCAAACTTCGTAGTTGCCAATTGTAAATATTTTAAAACTTATAATTAAGTGCATATCGTGTATGCATATACATATAATACAATCTTTAATAAAAATTATTTAAAAACTTTAGCTGAGAAATGTTCCTCAAAAGACGACATCCCAAAGTTAAACATCGTTATTTCAAGTACAAGTAACGCTGTAGTCTTTAAGTAAGAAGTTTATAAATTAAAGTATCTGAAAATTTCAAAGTAATTAACATTCAAGTATTTGTTTTTCACCAGAGATATCTTGGAGCACGGAATGAAGCAGGACGTGATATTGAATGGCAGCGAATCGTCAGACTGTGTTCTGTGCTGCTGCATTGCGGACATAAATATGGACGGGCAAAACGAGATCTTGCTTGGTACCTACGGCCAGGAGGTCCTGATCTTTGCGTTGACGGGCGACACGTGGGAATTAGCCGTCAGAAAACTGTTTGATGCTCCTGTGCACTCTATAAGCTACATGGACATAACAAACGATGGAATAAAGGAACTCGTTGTACTTACGCAACGAGGTGTACATATATTACAGGTTGCGTATCACGTCACTATACTTTTAATTATTTTGATTGAGTGGGTAGGGCTATATCAGTCCCTAGATATATGTGGGATAGGAAGAGTCAAGGTTCAAACCTGGGATTTTTCCGTTATCACTCGCATTAGCACGTGTCATCCCACTCACGTATATTTAATATAAATATTTTTATATAGATGACATATATACATCATTAATTTTTCCATACAGCATAATATAGCTGACATACGAGAAAAGTGGAAGGAACGTTACAAAAAACTGGCTCAAGAATAATTAACATTTGTTGTAAAAAGTAGTTAATATATTCTCATATATTTTATATATTTATAATGTATCGTTTATATTTTTTGTAATTTATTACAAAATAAAAGATAAAAAATCTATCCACATAACAACCACAAAAAAATAAAAATAAAAAAATATGTTAAATTATTTTAAATTGATGAAAATGAGAGGATTGTTTGATCGTTTATCTTGCTATATTTTCTCGCACTTTTTGTAAAAGATACGTCACGTTCACTGAATAGATAAACGCGATTGGTTGAGTAGGTCTTTACAAAATGAAATGCAGAACATGGGATTAAAATCTACAGGAATATAAACCTGCGAGTATGCTTTTAAAGTCCATCTTAACGGAGATATCGGTCCAAAGATTTATTATATCATTATTTCTCATATTAAACGCACGATTAGTCGAATTTTTCGTGCGTACGCAAATCTGTGTGTGAATATTTCTTGAAATTTTATACCCCAAACCATTCTTTTTTAATTAAACTTTATGGACCATTTACCTCTGTTTCTCTCCAACAGAGGTAAAAAAAAAGAGGAAAAAAAATGAACCATGCAAACACGATTTAAAAGAACGTACGAATTCGCGCGGAATCGCACGAAGTGGTAGCCAATCACGGGCCAGAGGCCCGAGAGATGGGGAAGCGCCGCGAGCGTCGCGTGATTGGCTGTGATTGGCTGCCGATCGGGGCGCACGGACCTCACGCGGCCATGCAAACCGTACGGCTCGCGGGTCGCCAGCGGGGCACGGGGTCCCGGTGACGTTTGTGACAGTTTGTCACGCGCACGTGTCCGCGGGCAGTCGCGTTCGTCGCCTGCGTACGGAGCGGGACGGGATTCCTCGCCGCCTGGCCTCAGCCTGCCATGACCGGCCGCGTTGATCCCGCGCGAGGAAGTGCCGCTAATGATCGATACGTCGCCGCGTTCACGTTGCTGCTGCCGCTGGTGCTTTCCGGCACCGATTGAGGTCTGGACCGCCAGGTGACTCGGGCCGACGTCCGTGCTGCGCGATGACGAGCAAGAAGGGTCATACCCTCCGCATCGAGTCCGAGATCGATCGGAATCGCGAGGATGGCAACTGGCAGAAGGTTATACAGCTCGCGGAACACCTAAAAGTGCAGTACCCCAGCAACGGTACGCGTCTCTCTTCTCTGCCGCTTCCTCCCTCTCCGCCCCCGCGCTCTCTCTCTCTTCCCCCCTCGTTGCCCTTTCTCGGCCGCGAGTCCGCCGTCTGATCGCAGCTGTCTCTCCCACGTATCCTCGCTCCGACGTCCCGCTGTTTCCTGCGAGCTCTGCGTGAGAAAAAGAGAGAGAGAGAGAGAGTGAGAGACAGACAGACAGAGCGAAAAAAGATGTCACGTCATGAAAAGATCAAGGAAATCCGCAGAGGCTGCGTGAACGAAATGTCACACTCGTTTCATTTAATTGTATGGTTACGAGTTGTCCTCGACGTTTTGTTCTCACCGCGTTTTGCACTATCATTTATGTCACGTTTTTCCTTTTTTCAAACTCCCGCGACTGCTCTTCCGCGTGATGGACATGCCGAGCAAAAAATGACGTTTATTCTGCAAAAAATAATATCCATGTTATCCATGTTAAAATAAAACCACGATGAATATTTCTTTCAAACGATACTGAATGTTCAATAAATTCTGTTTTTTTTTAAATTAAATATTTGCATCTTTAGCTTGCTTTCAATAAAAACAGTAAAAGAGAAATTTTACAAAATTTCAATTTTACAAAATTTCAATTTTACACGACAGAATGCCTGGCGAATTTCTTGAGCGGAGAAGCAAGATTGGAGAGCTTTCTGGAGCAAACTCCGCCGATAGACGCTAATATTGCCAAGGCGCGAAATGGACTGACGGAAACGCGGAAATTCCTGTTACTAGCTGCTAATGAGAAAGATAAACAGGTACTGTCATAGAAAAAAATATTGCCTGACAGAGAAGCAGCAATCTGATGGTCCGCTCCTAATAACGTATAACGTTCCAGGCGTTAGTTGTACTCGACGCTCATCTGCTACTTGGAAAACTTCACTATGCGATGGGGATGTATGATGATGCGCTTCATCACTATCAACAAGCCGAACTAGACACACTCACAGAAAAGCAATTACCTTGTCGAAGTTTACGTATTATAGCAGAGTCGTATGCAATTAAAGGTTTGCAATTGACAACTATTTGTTTCTCCTTTCTGACGATAGTAGTACGTTTTAGTGCAATATTCTTAAGAAGGTACACATAACAAGCTTGCTTTATAGTTTTCTGTGTTTTCTCTCTTAACAGTAGTTTTTTTGTTTAATAGTTATGTGGTTAGATATTATTATTATATATATACATTGTTTTTTATGTGCATTAAGATTTGCATTGAGCATAGGCATTTTGTAATAGATAATTTTGAGACTATATATATATACTTCGACAGTTTTACCGCATATATTGTCTTCCCGTATTAACATGTTTATGCACTAATCTTAGTAACAAGTTAATTAGACACATTTATTTAATTCATAAATTTATTACCTAGTATATTCATTTATTACTATGGCTTGTGTATGATTTAGAGAAAGAAAGATCGTTTACTTTAGACACTGACAAACATTTATCCTGCCGAAGACTGCGCATTATAGCAGAATCGTATGCGATCAAAGGTTTGTATGCTTGTTTGCTTCGTTTTGCTTGCATCTCTATTTAGAAATTGATTTAGTTAACGCACACTTGATACATATTGCACACTTTACAACAATATTCACTTTATCTCAATATAGAAGCTTGCTTGTAAGTGCTTTTATGAACTTGAAAATACATACCAGCATGTCATTTCATTGTACATTCTTTCATTTAAAATTTTCAAAAAATCTTTCAAATGAAATAAAAGCTTTTGCTTTTTTGATATTTAATTTCCACTTGTTTCTATTAAATACAACTAGATTTAGTTGCGATGAGTTTGGGCCAAGCACAGTATGGAGATCCTTATTGTTCACAAGGAATGAAGCTATAAATTTTGTAAAGTATTTTGTTCACACATTTTTGGCCACTAAGATTGGAATTTTTTATTTCATTTTGTATATTTAGTTTTTTTTTCTCTGCATTGACATAAATGTCTCAATATTCCCTGATTGATGTTGTTGTTAACTGTCATCCATGCCAGGTCTCTGTCTGGAAAGGCTACCACCAAACTCTAAGACGAAGTTCAAGATTACAGAATGGCAAGAGCAGCTAATCAAGTGTTACGAGATTTCTGGCGACTTGACGCTGGTGTATTTACAGGAGCAAGACAAGATTGCTATGCAGCAACAAAATGGTATTTCCACTATAAACACAAATAATACAGGTAATTGGGGAAGGTTTAATTCGATGAAAAATGTATAGCCTCTAGTAATTTAATGTTTCTTTATTTAGGTACATACTCTACACCATCTCCAGTTTCCACAAAGCATATCGGTCCCATTTTAGAGACTGCACTGCAAAGAGCGCCGATATTGTACATTCAAACTGGCAACATTCAAGCCGCTGTTAATCGTTATAGGTATGCATTAATTGTGTACTCTATAACTTTAGTTTCTATATAATATGTATAAAATTATCTTGTGGTTTATTAATTTTAAGAAAAATACTTACTATAATGCGGCATTTGTAATTATTACCACAAATATACATACGTATAATACTTTTCGCGAATAATTTATCTCGATTCCGACAGGGAGATTTTATCTGCTGTTGAATCTACGACTACTCAGAGTCTGCGGGTAACGCTGACCAGACAGTTGGCGGAAGTATTGCTACGCGGCATAAGCGGTGCCGATTACAAACCACCGGAGGGACAAACCGACACAATGGGTATGATAACTGCGCATAAATATGACAGACTATTCCTTTCTCGAGAAAGAAAAATCCGATAATATTGATGTCGTAGCAGCCGTGAGTAATAGACGAGCGAATCATTACTCGGGCAATCTGTCGGATTCGCCATGGAAACCAAAGAAGTACGCGGGACCGAATATGTTCGTTCCTAGGAACGAATACGAGGAGACGATTCTACTGCTGTTGATCAGCGAGGCGATGGCGGTAAGGGACGCCGTTCTCAGTCAATCACCCGAATTCAAGGAAGCCAGGATACACGCGTTCGAGAACGCCACTGCTATCTACGACCTACTCACGGTTGTCGTCGTCAGATGGAGTCAAGTGGAACTTTTACACGAGGTTGAGATTTACTCTTTTTTGGAAAATTCTATCGTCTGTCCTTGTAATAATTCATGTATAGGTACTCTGATATTTAATTTAACGTTTTATGACAGTCCTTTGAAAGAGCAATGAAATTCTCTCACGAGGAGGTGCACATATGGACGCAGTACGCGCTATGTCTGATAAGCATGGGGAGATACATGCACGCGTATAGAGTTTTGAAAGTAGTTGCCAGATTATCACCTCAGAAAGTAATGCCTTGTCTATTGGCCGCGAGGCTGTGTTACGAGCAGTTGAACATGGTAAATAAATTCTTTTCATGTTTTTATTTAAATTTAAAAAGCATATTCTAATATTAACGATTTTGAACAGATAAATGAAGGAGTCGAATGGAGTCAAAAGTCTCTGCAACGAGAGATGGCAAGTCCACAGGGGATGCAATCTAGATGCCATTTGTACATCGGAATCGGTCACAGTATGCTCTCCACGAACACGATCGTGAAACAAGACAAAGTGAATCACACAAATACTGCGATGGATTGCTTTCAAAAGTATGTATTTTTCGTGCAGCTCAATGTACGATTAAGAAACGGCAATCTCGTAGATTTTTTTTCTTATTTAATTAATAGAAGATTGTATTTCTTCGAATAGGGCGCAACAGTGCGATCCGAACGACCATCTGGCTGAGTATTATCTGGCTCACGAATATGCGATAAACAGGCAGATAACCGATGCCATCGTGCACGTGAAAATCGCGCTGAATTTACGAGCAGAACACATTCCGTCGTTGCATTTATTCGCATTACTTCTGTCGGCACATAAGCAATATTCTGAGGCATTGCACGTGATAAACAGCGTGCTGGAGGAATATCCGGACAACTTGAATTTCCTCTATGTGAAAGCGCATCTCGAATTGCGAAGTATTGGCGGCGTCAGCGCCTTGTACACCATCAGCCATATGCTACATCTATGGAAAAGTCTTTATGAGGATCAGACGAATGTGAATTGTAACGAACAACAGAGCGAAAAGCGCAGCGAGACTAGAAGCGTCTTTCAGCTTTACACGTCGGAAATGTCCGATAAAGATTCTAGTAAGTTATACGTCACGCGTTACAGATAGGATAACACGTAGATATATAACGCAGTTATCATTTTACAAACAGATTAAATCATTCATCGTATTTCCCAATAACGTATCCCAGGATTTCGTTAAATAAAAATCTAATTATTAATTTTAATATAAAACATGACAAATCCTTCATAATCTCCCAAAATTTCACGAGAGGCAATGCTTTCCAATAGGTTCCCTGCATGCGCAATCATTAGCCGCTTCAAGAGTCGAGCAAGCCCTTTCCGAGGTCGCCTCATCAATTAGCTCGTTCACACCAAAGCCAGGGCCGCAGAGAGCATGGCTGCTGCAATTGCAGATCTGGCTCCTGCTCACCGAGGTTTTCCTTATCCTGGACCAACCGAACGGCGCTGTTCTGTCCCTCCAAGAGGCCACCAATATCTTCCCGTTGAGTCATCACATTATGTACACGGTATAATAGCTCGAATCTTCTTGCTATTTATGAATGTCTCTGTGTTCGTCGATTCATATTAAATGATTCATTGAAAGATTGTTATACAATGTTGATAATAAAGTACAATTATCTCTTTATAGCGTGGCCTTTTGCACGAGTACAAGTTGGAGTATACAGAAGCGAAACAGTGCTACCAAAACGCTGTTTCAATTAATCCTTCGCATATAAAAAGTCTACAACACCTGGTAATAATTGTTACGCTACATTAATTTTTACGCATTAATTTTTATACGTATATTTTTTTATAACTTTTTACATAAATTTCATATATTTGTGCAATACTGGATAAAGATTTATAAATCTAATATTATTTCTATATCTGATTATTTGCAGGGTCTTATTTATCACTATTTAGGTAGTCAGAGACTGGCTGAGAAAACCTTGAGAGACGCCGCGAAAATCGATCCAAATTCACATCAGACTTGGTATTACATTAATTATTTATCGTAACATATACTATCGATATTTTCGAGTCAATGGTCACTTATTATCTTATAACAATTTCACGGCGATAGCATTGTATCTGATATTCTGATAATCGAGTAATCAATCATCTTAAAAATCACGATAAGTCGAGCGTTAAGATACAAATGGATTTGATACGCGTATCTTATCAATTTTGTTCTTTCTGAGATATTGGATTTTAATTACATATCCTTTATATAATTATATACAATATATATTTATGTAATTGTATATATATAATTTATTTAAAATTCATTATTTATGTATTATTATTTAATATTATGGATGGTACAAGGAGTATATTCTATTTCAAGGTACAATTTGGGAATGGTGTTGGAATCGTTGGGCGAGGTGGAGGCTGCCAGCGACTGTATGGCAACAGCATTGGAGGTCGAGACGACAAATCCCATTTTACCAATTCTCTCGATACCGGTGACCTTTGAGTGATTCGGTTTCTTAGGGGAATAAAATTCGACGAAATCACGTTTACGTTTACTCTATACGTTCGTATTTCCGCGGGCATTTCCTCGCCTTCCCGTCAATAGTACCTGGACACGTTGTACTATTGTATAAACTCATTGTTAAAAGAAAAAGAAAGAAGAGATACTTTAATTGTACAAAATAGTTACAATCGATGTAATAAATTCGAATAAAGTCTTATCTCCAAAATGTCGGACAATTTCGCGGAACGTATGACGTGGGCTCTTTCGCAGAAGGATCTTTCGCGGTAGAACAATCCCGGTGGGGCTTTAATTAAAGAGCTGTGTTTACCGCAGCGGACCAGAGCGGTGGGAGAGTCGCCACATTGTGGATGCGATAAATTTCAAATATTCGTATCCGACACGAACTCGTGCACAAGTTGCACAGTTGCGCAACGGCGACGTGGTTTTGTATTTATATATATTTCTATCCTATTCAATGCGCAGAGGTCCGAAGCAACGACTAAACACATCGACAGATTTTCTACGCTTGCAAGATGTTTGTGTCGACGGCGCGCACGCCTCTCATTATTCACAGCTATTATTCCGATTATGTACTTTATCGTCGTTTCAGAGATCGTCGCACGAGTGTCGCGTCCACCGTTTTTCGGGCAGCCCGATCTCCTCGCGCATTCACGCTGTAAACCCGCTCGCGGATGCGGCAGTGCGCATATGTGATGGCCCAATTTGCGCGCGGGATGCGCAAGCACACATTACATGTATATACGCGAAATCATACGTACGTATACGTGCATAAGCGGACGGACGGGCGGACGGTTCGGATCGGAGAAGTCTGATGTAATGCCTCTTTCTAAAAATGTAGTAATTTATTTTTATAGAAATCGATAAGGGTGAGATTTTATCGGAGCGGCGCGCGACGGTCTCCGATCTTCGTTTTCCCTCTGTCTATCTACTCTTTTTTTTTCTCTCTCTCTTCCTCTCTCTGTCTCTGATGGGCGAGCAAAGGAATCGACGTCTTCTCTCTCTCTCTTCCTCTCCTTCGATCGCCAGGCGAATACATACATACATACATACATTTGCACGCGCGACGCGTAATAACGGCTGTATATAGAACGCACGAATGACAGTCGCGTTATCGTTAAGAGGTAGCTATTTTCTTTTGTGTAATCGATATAATAATGTTATACATGCATGGCCTGGTTTCGCGCGCAGGGAGCTCGGGGGAAAACGCCTTGTGGATCGCCTTCGCCGGGAGGGTCGGCGCGTATTGACGCGTATGCAGAGGCACGGCACACGGCCGCTCGCGTTTCCTCCTCTAATTTCAAATTACATCAGCCGGGAAGTCATTAAGAGATACGGCAATTTTCCGGCTGGTAGCGAAGACTTCGCGGAGACGAGCGAACGAAGCAGCGAGGGCCTGGAAAATGCAGAGCCGAGCAACGTCTGGAAGATCAGAATGTCTCCTCTTTTTGCTCTCCGTCCTTTTAGACGATAATGTCCGTTTTTATCGATGCAAATTAACTTCCATCTCAGATTAACTTCAACTCACTTTTTATCGTTTCCCCAAGTTTTCAAGCTGGGAGAAAAAATGCAAAGTAAGTTAAATCGAGATTAAAGCTAATCTGTTTTTGTAGAAATGAACATGGATCTCTTATTTCTGGGAAGTCGAGTTGCGAACCGGCGGGGAGGGTGGGGGATACGTTAAGGGTACTGTTGCGCCATAATACTAATTGCGTCTCAGGATAATCCGAAAACGCGAGTACCGCGTTAACCGTTAGACTCACGCGACTGCGTATAATGAGGGCGACGAGAGCCTGGCGGAGAGCGATATCGGCCCCGGGCGCGAATTTAAATTACGCAGGACGCGGAAGACAAATGTTTAAATACGTAATGGAGATGTATATTACCACGTACGCCGCGAGCTGAAACGCGGCGAGACGCGGCTTTATATTCACAGGCTCTCCTCCGCATTTATACGCGTTTAAAGCTATATCCATTCACCAGCCCGATACTAACCCACATTGTGTAAGTATTCTTTAAATAAAGAATACTATGAGAGCGCGCGCGGAGAGCATCTACAGATACGTGTGTGTGTGTCTGTGTATCGCGCATTCTTCTCTCTCTGTTCCCTCCCTTCCTTGCTTTTTCTCCCTTTTATTCACATCCAACGTCAAAAACGCGCAGCTCGCGTCCCACCCTCGGTCGAACGTCGCTTTTAACCGGAGATCGAAACAATTTGAAATTTCGATGGCACGGTTCCGCCGAGATTGGATATTCGACGCCACGCGACAAGGGCCTTCGTCGCCGTTTGAATCGCGAGCGATACGAATATCGCAGAAATTACCCCTGTGCGTCGTTTCCCGTCGTCCTTTTTTTTTTCTCTCCCTCAGCGCGCCTGGGTATTGGGATATATTGCGCAACAAACGGAATTCCATTTTCCCTCTCTATCCTCGTCGGCGATCCGTAGAGCCGTCCCTCCTCCTTCCCCTACGTTCGTTCGCTCTCTCTCTTTCTTTCGCGCAAGGACGCGAGGAATATCAATTTTTAACGGGCGATAGCGTGACCGTGCGAGAGACCGATGCCATTACGGTAAAATTAACATTCTTTACTGCGGCTCTCCTATTAAATTCCCTGCCTCCACCTGCCTGCTCGCCTGCCTATCAACCTACCTACCTATCTACCTACATACCCACCCACCTACCTACCCTGAGAAAACCCACCCCGGTACCGAGCGTCCCCGACTCTCGACGCCCCCGTTCTCTCGCTCGCACCCTTCCCTCTCTGTCTCTCTCTTCCTCCTTGCCCTTCCGCCCTCGTCCCGTAACGAGATTACCGCGGTCGTACCGTTTCGCCGTCCCGTTCTATCGCGTGTCGCATTGCGCGTCCTAGCGTGCGCAGGCTCGACGCACGGCGACGCGACGCGACGCGACGCGGCACCGGTGCTATCGCCGTGCCGCGTCGTCATACGCGGCGGCGAGGCTCACCCGAGTGCGCGCCGCGCTCGGACGCGCGGGCCCGGCCCTTCGGGGTAACTACGTCAATGACGTTAGCCTTTGAACGACGCGCTCCGTCCGCGCGCCGGCGACGGAAGCCGCAGCGGCGCGGCGCGGCGCGTCGCGGCGCGGCGCGGCTCGGCTCGGCTCGGCTCGGCGCCGCATCGATTTTTGCCGCCGCGGCAGCGTTTCCGCGAAGCGCTCCACCTCGCTTACGTGTACGTACACGTACACACCCCCAACGTATATGCACGAGGCGCGTAATGCAATACGTCGGTCCGCTCGTTAGCGCATTATGCATACGCAGGGCGGCACGGTCACGCGTGAAAAACACGATCGACCGGTACCTAGAGGGGCACCTCCGTTTCCACTCTCCCCTCACCCCGCCCTCCAATCTTCCTCATTCGCGCTCTTTCTCGCCCCTTTTCGTGGAGCGGAAATGGCGCGACGACGACCATGGGCCCGGCGGGATTAATAAACGGGGCGCGGGACGGTGACGCGCCGCGCGCGCGAGACTGCAATCTTTTTCTCGCGCGTATAACAAACGCGCGTTCACGCCGACGCTCTAATTAGCCTTATCGACTACGCGCGCCGGGCGCGTCCGCCGCCGAGCGCGCGTAACCGCCGCGTCTCCGGGATATATCGGTCACGGTCACAACGACGGAGCGGTTAACAATTCATCGGACGGCACACATATATACACACACACACACCGCGAAGCGGTGCTGACAGCGGAGTGCTCCTGGCCGTCGCGTTGCCGTGTTCCTGGCCGGAGCGCGCCGGCGATCGATATATGCGCCGCGCGCGCTACACGCTTTTGCGAGAAAAGAAATTCGGCATTCCCCTCGGCGAGCGCGAGCGCTCATCCGTCTCCTTCCCCGAGAAAAAGAGAGAAAGATAGAGAGAATGTCAGGTCGCCGCCCGTGAGATTCTCGCCGTCGCGTTCCTCGCCTTGGGAAAGCGAGAGATCAGTCGCGACCGAACGCCGAATGACGGTCGAGCTTTTCCCTTTTCAGGAGACTGAGGGATTGAGTCGGAATCTCTCTCTCTCTCTCTCTCTCTCTCTCTCTCTCTCTCTCCGTCGCATCGGCATCGGGGGCGAGAACGTCGAAGATCGAAATTACGGCAATTTCCCGTTCCTATCGGGTGAACTAGAGGCGTCGGTCTCGACGATCGATCTCTCCCTGAATATAGCGTCACCCTGAATACAGAAATGCCCTGAACGTAGCGTCGCAATTGAAACGTTACCGTGGCGCGCTCCGAGAGACCGTCGTCATGTTCTCGCACCTGTCGCCCGTAATTCTCGCTCTTTCTCTCTCTCTCTCTCTCTTTCGGCACGACGGTTTCTCGGAGCGCGCCTCGGAGACCGGCTTCCAGCGATCGTGACGCATCCCTACCTTCTTGTCCCCGTCGCAGCTGCCCGAGTATCCTACGATTACCGATTTCTAGCGGGAAACGCGTGTGCGTGCTCGCGCTCGCGCGCGCAGCCGGCCGGCTTCGTGGAGAGGCGTGCTGAATTATTCACCACGGTGCGCGGCACGACTTGCGTAGGCCACCTCCGTAACCGCCTTCGTAAAGATTTCAGGTCCTCGCCGGGGCAGACCGGCCGTACCGAGGCGGTACGCGACGCCGGTCCGCATTGTTATTCGCGGTGTGAGAAAGAGAGAGACGGAGAATCATTATTTATTAAGCTGAGATAATTTCCCTTGAAGCGCAAGAACCTCATGAATACGCAGGCATTATCTAGATTATAACAAAACGTTACAATACAGCGAAACGGCGGCTAGACTGCCAGCTACATGAAGTTGCGAGCGAGAGAGAAAAGGCCGTCCAATAAAATAAATAAACGAACGCGGAATAAACAAATATATATATAACGATGACGGTATTTATATGACTTGTAAAAGCGACAACAAGTCGCAAGGTGCCGCAACGTACCCTATCCCTTGTGACAAAATGCGCCGACGACGACGCTCGATAACGATAAATTCGAGCATAAATACGGCGGCGGCCTCGGAATTACGGGCGCGATATTTCTTTGTCGGCGCGCGCGACACAGGCGCGCTAAAATAATCCCTACGCCGGGAATTCGCGGCGGGAGGTGCGCCGTTTCCCGCTTTGCCGTTTCGCCTTCTACGAAAGGCCGAACCTAGGCGAGAGATTGCGCTATATTGTAACGCGGGCGTGAGCCCCGGAGCCCCCCGATAATACGGTTAATCAACGGCTGTTAAGACGATAATCTCCTCCTGATTCTTCAAGAACGGGAGAGCCTTATCGGTGAGCGCATTCCCCGTCACGTAGACGTACGAGAACGCAATGCAGAACTTTTGGGGAATATATAATCTATACGCGCGATACGAAGTGGAGCACGCGGCGAATATATGGGAGAGCGAGAGAGAAACGCGGCAGCGGGCTCGAGAAAGGAAGGAAAGAGATAGGATGGGGTGAGGGAAGGGAGAGGAGACAGTGCGAAAGAGAGAGAAGTCACTGGGAGCTTCTCGCGTGTTCTTCCCTTATCCCTTTAGATATCCATACGGAAAATAATCAAGTTAAAATGTCATTTTATCAATAAACAGCCGTTTCGCGTCCCGAACTCTCAGGATGTAATCATTCCAATCCGTCGCGCGATTATACGTTATCTGACACCACTGTCAAATTGCCGCACTGACACACATACCGGGAAAGTGGAAATAGTATATAGGCAAAGCGGCGGCAGGGAGAGAGGAGGAGAGAGCGAAACGGGCACTGTGAGAGCGACTGGCAGGCTAGAGAGAGAGAGAGAGAAAGAGAGGTGGGGAAGGAAAGGCAAAATAGGAGAAAGGCAAAAGGAGACTGGGAAAGGGGTGCGGAGGACAAGGGCGACCGACGACTACGATGACGACGACGGTACGGCCGGGTACGATAAATTTTCACGCTTTACACCCGCCTGTAAATTTCTCGAGAAGGTAGGAATCTGTACTTGGGAGCGCTCGTGCCTAGAATAACGCGAAATTGATCAAAATCAATACCCCGAGGGAGAGGAGAGGGGAAAGACAGGAGACGAAAAATGTGAGAAAATTATAGGAACCCTCTTTCTCTCTTTCCCTCCTCTGCCCTTTCCGTCTCGCCTCGAGCAGATCCAATTTGTGTCGTCGTCCACGAGAGCGATAGGTTTCTTCTATGGCGCGGTTTCTCCACTAAAAGGTCCTCATTCTGTTAAAAGGAGAAAGAAAGGCAGGAGACAATCGATAAGGGGTTGAGACGCCACGACGAAAGGCAGATCGGTCTGTATATACTTGGCGACGAGCTTGAAAAAAAAAATCATTCGACGTCAAATGTCCCATGTGTCGCGCACGAGGCCGACGTGACGACTCTCTCGTCGTCGACCATCTGCCGTGCCGATTTCGCGCGACAAAGCACAAAGTTCGCAGGGTCCCGCGTGCCGCGAGGAGTACGAGGCGAGCTGGCGACGACGTAGATCGTCCGCGGGCGAGGTCGATAACGAGCGCGACGAAACAACGGCAAAGCACCGAAGATCGGGAGACGGAAAGAAAGCCGTCGACGATTCCGGGAGGGTGCAGGAAAAAGAGGGTGGAAGATCGGTAGAGCGAGAGCCGCTGATCGGGGGTTGGCGAGAGCCGCGAGCGCGAGAGAGAGAGAGAGAGAGAGAGAGAGAGAGAGTACCGCGCGAAAGAAGGGAGTCGGGAAAACCGGCGGCGCAAGGGCGGAAAAGGGGTGGAGGGAGGGAAAAGAAGGCAAGGCAGCAGGCAGGCAGGCAGGCTAGCAGGCGAGAGGGAGAGACCGATTCGCGTATAGCCGAAAAACGCGTCCGTCGCATTCGGAGCGGCTCTTCTCTCGCAGGCAGGGAAGCCCGGCTTTGACCCGGTAGCCGGCGCGACACGGCACAGTCCGCGCGGCTGCCTGACGCATTGCAGGTGCGCGCCGGCCAATCACAGGCCCGGTTAGTTCGCCCGGACTCGTCCTGTAAACACGACCGCACCCACCCCGCCGTGTAAAACGGATTTGTTATACGGGGCGGTCGCGGGTACGCCGTGCCGGCCCGCGGCCGCGCGCGCGGCCACGTCGTCGCGCGCGGCGCGGCGCGGCCGCGGCCGCTGCGCCGCTGTCTCTCGCCTTGCCTCGCGGCCGCGTGCCCCGCGCGCGCCGTCTCGCTCCCTCGCACACTCGCGCGTCGTCCGCGAGCGATTAAAAACCGCCACGGGCCTTTTTTTCCGCACCTTTCGGCAACGGGGGAAGCCGCGCCGCGCCGGCTCTAGCTCGCGGCCGCGTAGGCGGGTCGCCGCGCGCACCGCCGCCCCGCGCCCCGCCGGCGCGGCGGCGCGCGCCGATTGGCCGCCGTGCAGCCCGTGAGGGGACGGCGTAGTGATATCCGGGCTTGCGGGACCAGCGGCGGCCCACAGAGAGAGCCTCGCAGACCGAGAAAGACACGGTGGACTCCATTGCTGTCCCGAGTGCGTTTCTCGCCGGACTTGGTGTTGCCCCCCGGTTACTGCGTGTCCGCTCCGCGCTCGTGCACGCCGAGGAAGTTGACTTCCCAACCTTTCGGCCCGAATCGCCGAGCCGTTTACTCTTGCCGAAACGAACGAGCGGACGACCGATCGACCGACCGACCGACCGACCAACCGACGTACCGGAGGTTGTGATTAAAAAAAATACATATATACACTTTGTTGTCCAGTGTGCGAGGTAAACGCGTGTGCTAAACGCGGGCGGAGCCTTCTCGTGCGGCACCGGGACGTGAAAAAAAAAAGAGAACAGGCCCCACGATGGTAAGTACTCCAGCGTTTGTGCCACGGACTCTTCAAGATCGACGGGGAGGAGAACGTCGCCGCGCGTGACGTTACGTGCCTTCGTTTCTCTCTCGTATGTTATTCCACGCGTAAACCTCGCGTCGTCATCGCCGTCGCCGCAGTCGCCGTTGCTGATTCGATCGAGAGAGAGAGAGAGAGAGAGAGAGAACCGTGCCTCCGAGGCGCTCTCTCGGTCTTGCCGCATTGACGCGTCGCCGAAGAGCGCACGTGCAACGAGCGTAAAGCGTAAGAAATGCGCAATTTACGGTCGCGCGAGGTTACGCATTTGAACTCGCCCTCGTACACTCCATCTTTCCCATTCGCACCCGCCGGCAGGACGGATTTCCTTTTCTGGAAGGATCGACGGGAGCTTCGTACTCTCTCTCTCTGTCTGTCTCCTTTTTCTCGCTATCTATACATCCTTCTCCCTCTCTTTCTCTCTCTTCGTCGACCGTTCATTGTCAGCCTCGTCGGTCGAAGCGTACTTCGCTCATGCCGCCCCGGAGACTGCCCCGACTCCCCGCGATTATCGATCCGACATGGCCGTCTATACTTCTCCATGCTCCTCGCAGAGTTTCTTCCGCAGCAACGAGGAAAATCTGCATCCGCGCGAGCGGAAGTAACGGCCGATCGATCGCCGTATAGGGAGAGAGAGAGAAAGAGAGAGAGACACGTATGCAGAGTAAGCGAGAAAGATGGACAGAGGGGAGGGAGGCTGTCGAAAATGCCTCGACGCTTCTTTTCCCTCTCGCGTTCGCCGGCGAAGCGATCGCAGGAACGCGGATATTTCTATACTTTTCCGAGCTCTCTCACGCTTTCCGCGATCCGACGCCGCGAAGGTGGATCCCGGACCGACGGGATTCTCGCGTTTACGACCGGCTCTAGCCGGCCGTACGTTACGGGGAAATGAGACAGGTGGGCGCAGAGTGGCTAATTTCGCCGCTTTTCGCTCCTCTCGCCTATCTCGCCCGCCGCATTGTTCGGGCCTGTGAACGTTGCATCGCTCCCGCAATCGCGTGCCCTCTTGGACTCGTCGAGATAATCGACGAGCGCCGCGCAACGGTTATCTTCTCGCCGCTCCTCGCCCGTCCGTCCGTCCATCCGTTCGTCCGTCCGTCCGTCTGTCCGTCCGTACGTACGTACGTACGTTCGTTCATCCGACCCGTCCGTGCGCTGCTAAATTCACGGCCTTCGCGCCCGAGATCGAAACGCCGCCGCCAAGTCGCCTGTTCCACGACCCGCAAGCTGCACTTACTGCACCTATCGACAAACATTCTTTTATATTCACACATAATTATATATATTTTTCCTCATTGCGGGAAGAAGAGAGGCTTGTTATCGCGAGAGAGAGACTGTACAAAGTACAGAACAAGTACAGACTTGCGACTTTTTTTCCCGATGAGAGGAATGTCCGATCTCCCGCGTCATTCTCGATCGATGAGGTGTCCACGTTCCGCGACCTCGGGCGAGACTTTGAACGGAGAAGTCGGGAGGAGAACGACGTGGCGGCGACGTCGCCGTCGCCGTCGCTATTATCGAGCGCCGCGATCTTTTCTCTCCTTCGATCGCGGGCGGAGATAGATACCTATCGGAGCACGAAATACGAGACCGGAGCGAGCGAGCGGGCACGAACGTCCGACCGCTCCTTTTGCATAATCCATACGGGTCACCCGATACTCATCTTTAAGGGCGCTGCCGGGTTCCTCGTAACGCGTGCGTACCGTGTGTTTTCGATATAGCTCTGCTCCCCTTTTTCTCTCTCTCTCTCTCTCTCTCTCTCTTTCTTTCCCTTCCTTCTCTTTCTCTCGACGTTTTTCACGCGACGCGTGCGACGCGCTTCTATCCGTCCGGCGATCAAACGTTACGGCGATACATCGTTGCCCGCTATTGATTTTCGCGCTCCCTCACCGTCACTCCTTTTACGTTCCCTATGGCGCCCGCCGTAACCCGTTACGCCAGCTCACCTTTCGTCCTTCCCCCCTCGCGACGGGCGTTCTCTCGCCTCGTCCTCATCGTCGTCGTCGTCGTCGGCGACGTCGTCTCGCTCTCGCGACGCGACGCGCTCGCACGTTTCGTGCGTTACGCGCGCGGCCCTTCCCCCATGAAAACTCGCCCTGGCCGACGCGACGCGCGGCTCTCGCCGGTGGGAGCCATATTTCTCGCCGCGTTCTCGCCCCGACACTTTGGCGAAAGTGAGGTTATCCCGCGCCCAGGGCTGCGCTCGGAAACCTCACTCGAATGAAATTTCTGTCCTTCCATCCTGGGGGTCGATCATGTATTTTTGAAGAAGTAAAAATGTGAAAAGAGAACAGCACTGATTGGTGTATATCATTAATTCTAAAAGTACACACCAATAGGTGGAGACAGTGCTGCTCACATTTCACATTTTCACTTCCTTCAGAAATATACAATCGATCCTCTTGTTCAATTCTCAACAAGTGACGAAGATAGAGAGATAGAAATTTTACCCGAGTGAGGTTTCCGGACGGAGCCCAGCCGGAGTCGCGGGACGCGATTTTCCCGTCGGGACGTGCGAGAAATCCCCTCGTCCTCGGACGGGATTTTCATGTTTCCACGTAAAAATTGGTATCTCGGGGAATGAAAACGGCCGATATATAATTACGCGTCCCATCAGTTATTAAAGATCGATATAACGTTAACTTACGCCCTGTCAACCACGTTGCACTTTCAAAGCCCTTTTCACCTGCTAATCTCTTCAAGAATGATTTAACAATCACCGGCTCTCACCGGCGCCGCCGCCGCCGGTGTGTCCTCGGAGGTCTACCGAGAAGTGACGGGCGATAAAGATAGCTTGCGAAGGAAAAACGCAATGTAATGAAGACCGCTTTCCTCGTGCCGTATAGATAATACAATATTTACGAGACGATCCGTCTTGCGCGGGAGATCGATACGTCGCGGCCGCACCGCCGGCCACTCCGCGTTAAACGGGCGCTAAATCAGCACCTGTCCGTAATTAGCGTCCCGGAATAGCTCGCGCCTAAAGATCCCGCGTTGTCACAATTTTCCGGAGACGTTTTAAGAGCCGCCGCGCGATTTATATCACGACGGAGTCTGTTTTCTTCTCTTTTTTTTTTCAAATGGAGCGACGCGGTCGTTCGACGCGCGACAATAAAAAAAAAGGGGGTGGGAGAGAATCACTGTGACAGATCGGCGGATTGTCGCGTTAAAGCCGCGCACGCACCTTTGGAGAAGAATCAAAATTTATTTTTACTGTACGCGATATATAGCCGCGGGCGATACGCACGTATCTCCGTAAACGCGCGGTGAAATCCCGCGATGAATTAAATTGTGCGCGCGGTCGGCCGTCTCGTTAATATTCGCGCGCCGCTCTCGAAGTAGTCCGGGAATTCCTTATTTATGCGGCGGCAATTAAAACCGCGCGAATGCATCATCGGGCTATTTCTGCCCGGCATTATCATGCACCTCGTTGCCGCATGTTATTCGGTCCGCGCCGGTGGCAGGGCGTTTACGGAAACTCGTGAAACCGAGATTTCTCGAGATAATTCCGGCAATCAAGCCGGAACGCAATTAACTTGTTATTGTTGCGTTGCCTGAAAGGGAAACGCACGTTTCAACGATACTCCGGAATCATCTGGACGACGTTTGAGCGACGTAAATTGTTCTCCGTAGGGAATCTGGCGGACGAAATGTGTTTTAAAGATTGAGATGTTTTAAAGTTCACACTTACATGAAATAATAGCTGCCGTTGTTATACTCGTTTGGATTATATCTTGGCACTCATTATACGTAATTCGCGTAACATTGACACACAGAGAGCTAAACTGTGCTGTTCTTAATTTTAAAGGCTGACCAACTCACAGAGGAACAAATCGCAGAGTTTAAGGAGGCGTTCTCGCTATTCGATAAAGACGGCGATGGTACTATAACCACCAAAGAATTAGGCACGGTCATGCGGTCCCTTGGTCAAAATCCCACAGAAGCCGAACTACAGGACATGATTAACGAAGTAGATGCAGATGGTACGTATATCCTCTTACGTAACTTACCGGCGCGTGCGAATCGTAATTCGCATTACGAATTATTTCATGCATGGAAACTCGCTTTACTCCATTCACGATCGTTTATCTAGCAAAGTGCGTTTAAATATTTCCGGGTAGAGTTTATCTTTTCGTTCTGCCGCGAGATACTTGAAGCATCGTTTTTTTTTCTTCAGATTAAAAGAAGAAAATAAACAGGTTTTAATAGGAAAGACGTAAAAATCCTGAAATTCTAGGTAATGGTACAATCGACTTCCCGGAGTTCTTGACCATGATGGCGCGTAAAATGAAGGACACGGATAGCGAGGAAGAGATTAGAGAGGCCTTCAGAGTGTTCGATAAGGATGGAAATGGTTTCATATCCGCGGCGGAACTTAGACACGTCATGACAAATCTGGGCGAGAAACTCACTGATGAGGAAGTAGATGAAATGATACGGGAGGCCGATATCGACGGGGACGGCCAAGTTAATTATGAAGGTTGTATCGCATTGCTTGTTCTATTAATTAGCGTAAAATAAAACGTCATCGTCGATCATCGATAATCATCGTGTGCAAAATTCTTTCAAGTGCACATCGTTTTACGATACGATATTGAAGGAATGATTGCCACGTATATTTAATCTACAATTTTAATTAAAATATTTGTGTCGGACACCTCGGATCGTGACGTTAAGAGCAAATGAAAATTTCAACGATACGTACGCGAACAATTTTTACATTCACGTAAACAACTGTTCGTCTACCAAATTATTTTAATTCCGCGAATTAATGCGATTCTTAATAAGGCAGTTTGCGCAGTTGGTTCACGTGTGTCTCCTCGTAATTTCCCTCGCTCTTGACGTCACGATAAGAGATATCTGACGATTCTGTTTACTTTTTTATCGTTATTTTGACGAAATCGTCACATTTTGTTAGGCACAGTGTAAATTAACGGTCATGTAACGGTAACTAACAAAACACTTCTTTCGTTGTATTTTCCAGAATTCGTCACAATGATGACATCAAAGTGAATGCAACCTGTGTAACGGAAGAACTCGCGACTCGGAGTGGTGTTGACGTATTAAATAAATCAAGAAACAGAGAAAAAAACATATGTAACAAAACGAGAATCAACCAGAAAGTGACAAATCTTGTATCAGGATACGAAGATGTCTATAAAAGCGCGAAGAGTCAACGTCCGATACCGCGTTAAAAATCATCGTTTAACGATAAGTAATACAGGGCAATTAATTGTTTAATTAAAGAGTTATACCACTAAAATCATTATCTCTCAAAACACAAATATTTACGCGTGTATACATAACACACAACAGGCATAACACTAACTCGTTACACCGATACACGTACATATGCAATACGCTCCAAGAGTATACACGTATGCACACACAACACACACATGATACATATACATACATATTCACACTCGGATGTCTTATTTCCATTGGATAAAACAAATTTGGAAATGAGATAATGCGAAGACACAATTGCGCGCGCATGTGCACCAACGACAAAGAAAAAAAAAGTGCATTTTTCACTTTCCTCTCTTTCTCGACTGCCCCCCCTTCCTTCTCCTCTTGTCGCATCCTTCAGCACCATCTTCCCCTCCCTCCCCCCTCGCCACCTCCCCGTCATCCTCCTTCGTTTCCCCGAAAGTTTTTTCATGAGAAAGGCATGTCGAAGAATTGTAATTTCTCTTTAAAAACAAAGGGAGAGGAAATGTGTGTGTTAAGGGACAAAGTATAAATCCGATGTAAGATAATATTAAAAGCAGCAAAAGTTTATTTGCCAATCGAGAGTAAGATTCATCTCGAGAATTCCTTCGTTCATTTTTTTAATAAACGAGATACGTGTATAGTGAATGATGACATTAGGATACGTAGCTGCTAAATAGATGATGATGTCTCTACCGTTAAAATGCATGCACATGTACAAATGTTTGTTTGTCTCTGTGAGAGAGAATTCGGCCTGGACCGATCGTTTTCCAGACAGAGAGAAAGAGCGAGAGAGAGAGCGAGAGTATAAATACGATGCGCTTCGGCCTCTGGGTTATTGATGACGACTTTACGTGCAAAAGCTGTGCTGGACCCCTCGATGCCTCACAAACGAATAACTTAATTTATATAAGTAACGAGCGAGAAAATTTCTAAAAAAAAAAGATAAAAGAGAAAGAGAGAGAGCGAGATTAAGGTAGAGGAAAGGAAGAATCGGAGGAGGAGCTTCGAGGAGCTCAGACCTAGTGCTTTCGCGCGCGTCGCGTCTCGCGGAGCGGAATGTAATCTATCGGGCGGATCGCGAACGTCACGGAAGCGCGAACGACGACGAGTCGCGACGCGATCGTTGGAAAGCTCCAGGATCCGAAGTCTCGACATTCCTATTTGAAGAAAAAAGAAAAAAAGAAAAGTCTCTTCCTTACGCTTTCAATCAACATCATCCAGCCTCTCGTGCTCGTGCACACGGGACTCACACGTACACGTATGTTTTACGAACTATACTTACGCGAGAAACTATACACACGAAAGATTATACACACAGAGCAAGAAAAAAAAGAGAAACACTATAATACTATATTCACGAAGTGCGTTTTGCCTCCAGTTCCATTTTAATCTCCTATTTGTAAACTTGCCTTCCACTCTAAGGAAAGCCTTACATACATGCGCGCAAAAAAGATACAAAAAAGGGGGGGGGTGAAAGAGAAACAACGTCGACACCACTTTTGTTGATATGTAAATCTATGGAAAATAAAATAGGGATGGGGGATTAAAGGAAGTAAAGGCCACAGTGAGATCGGTGCATTACTTTTCTTCGCCCAGGGGTGCGTGCCAGTCTCGTAAAAACGGAGCCAACCAGATCGGAGAAACTGGTGTGATTTTTGTGCGATCCGTACAATATAATGTTACTTAAGAACTCGAGAGAAAAGAACATAAATGCCGTACAGCGTAAACATCATGCGTGTCGGTGGTTCAGTCATAATATATATGTAATATATATATATATATATATAAAATAATTTACGAAGAAATTAAGAAAAAAAAGATGACAGAGATAATTCCTCCACAGTCCTTTATTATTTAATATTGAAGTGAACAAAATGAGAAGTACTTGTATTTCTGGTGACCTAGATCGCATTGATCATTAAACAAAAAAGGAAAAAAAGATAAAAAAAAGTAAAAAAGACAAAATAAATGTATATCCTCATTTTTAGGTCACAGCTACTCGATTCGTTTCCTTCATTACTA
The DNA here is from genome assembly GCA_011636635.1 of Tetramorium simillimum. Lineage (NCBI taxonomy): Eukaryota > Metazoa > Arthropoda > Insecta > Hymenoptera > Formicidae > Tetramorium > Tetramorium simillimum. The sequence continues at coordinate 22,429 of VBVQ01000123.1, read as the reverse complement.
ATGGACCTCTCGTTTCAGCAAACCATCTCTTTTTGTGTTCGATGGCATCTAGATACTTTGCTATGAGAATATTTCATTGTGTATCTGTGAACAGGATCCACTTTACATATCTCTGACTTTTCTCGCTACACTCGAAAAACTTTTTGAGAAGAATAGATATAGGTTACAAGAAAGTACGGTATTAATTGTAATTAGGAAATCTCGCTCCCCATTTAAACACCCGAGAAAAAAAAAATAATATAGGGGGACAGAAAAAGAGAAGCACACATTGGGTCTATTTGTAAAACTGTGGTTATTCTGTGTCCGAGGTATATTTCCACACTTACACTTTATTAAGAATGAGAAAGATTGTCAACAACACACTCGTTTTGTAAAAGTGGTCGTTAGTATTCGACAGGCATCTGTATCTAAATGCTTCCAAATCCGCTTCGTTTCATCGAACACTGATACCTAGCGATTAAGTCTCTTACGTTACAAAGACTCTATTCCAGTATTTAATATAATAGTAATTTTATATCCGTATCGCAAAATCTATTTATTGAAAGAATTTTCGCGCGCCGAGGATAGATAAAAAGAGCGAGCGAGAGAGAAAGAAAGAAAGAAAGAAAGAGTGGCGCATGGAAGCTCTTGTTGTGAACGTTAACATCGAGGCAATGCCAAATCTTTACCGAATAATATTGAAGCGTTAGCTCTTCTAATATTTAATTTAGCGTCCCCTCGATCTTTGTTATTGAAATACACGTTGTTGTTCTTAAAAAAAAAAACCAATCGTTTATACCGTATTTGCGGAGGTACCAAGACACATCCTGCTTCTATCGAACGTTGTATTTATTTCGATGTGTACATAACGAAACATAAAATTGATTGACGAAGTGAGTTTTCATTCGATTATGCTAATCGCAAATTTTTTTTTAAATGGGCAAGTCGTTGCGCTACAAACAAAGGTGAGAACGTTGTACGTTGCAAAATGAGGAGATTCGTTTTCTATCTGACGATTATTTCAAACGTAGATATTCAGTGATCGGTTTTTTTTTGTTACTTTCAACGTAGTCGTTCGATTTAACGCTCCTTGATTTCTCGGACTTCTAATTCGAAAAATTGTTTCTAGCGTATGTAAGTATATTCTCTGCCGTATCTCAAAGGCGTTCTTCACTTCTTGTCGTACATAAATAAAGCGGCACAGTTTGTATAAAGTGTTGATATTAAGTTAATAAATTGTTCCTATATACTTATATGGGAGCAAACTGGTGTTTATCTATAATACAAGCAATTTTATCTCCCCGACAAAAAAATGACTTTATCTGATGTGAACGAAGAGAAAAAAAACTATCGTGGGAAATCTTGTACACTACGGATAAGTTTTACAACTGCGCCATTCTGTGCAATTATACATCTATGTCGAGAGATAAATGCGTGTTATTTTCGTCTGATTACGCTCCAGCCAGTAACGATCGAAGATATGAAGTTTGTATCGAGAGATAAGGGAGAGCAAGAATTTTCTTTTTTTTTTTTGAAAAATATTATATTTTTTGTATGTTTTTCTTTTAAACTCGTGTAACATAATAACAAAATTCGATGATTATGCAGATATGTTTTGCTAGCGGCGAACAACGCGTGCTCTCACGATGCACACTCTTTTGGTGTAACTTTGAAATGCAGGCACACTTCCTTCAACAAATTTTTCAGAATTCTCACCTGGTACTCAGAGCTCTGAAAACACATCGTTTAGTCAGTTCGACGCGTCGTTGCCGTTATCCTTTATTTAGCGTCGCGAAGTCAAACACTCACCCCGTCGAGAGTAATCGTCGGTATGAAAGACACCCGCGGCTCGAGGGAATTCGTCATCTCTCCGTACTTTGCCAAGAGTTCCTTCCCCCTTCCGGCGTTCGTGCACTTCTTTATAGACTCCAAGTCCACGGATATACGCCCAGCGCATGTATTCATTATTCCTACCGGGTCAATGTTATTCTCGATCATGCAAGCCACAAATTGCAATTGCACCAAGGGATCCTTGATGACGTCGATGGAGCAAGCGTGTACGATGTTCGCCTGGCATTCGATCGGCCCGTGCTGGCACATGAACTGGTACCTATCGTTTGTCTTTATCGTCTGGAAATTGAATACGTAACGTTAGATGAAACTTGTCATTTGCCGATGTAATTATCTCGATTGATGGTTTCTCGCTCGCGATGTATTTAGTCGTATTACTTGACAATCTTAACGTGATTAATAGAAGTAGATAAGAGTTGATCGCAACAAATTTTCTTACCTTTGCCTTACCGTACGGTACCAGTTCGATTTCCACGTTTGCCGAGAGTTTTCGATACGTCGGAACTAATTGCTTTAAAACGAAACTGCGTGAGTCAGGGCATAACGCTTCGTAATACACAGCCATGTGAACTTTCTGAGAAGCTGGATCGTCCTTTTTGCTCAACGGTGTCGCCGCTTGGTCCTGAACTTCTGTATAAAAATAAGAAAAAAAAGTCAAAGATATTAAGAAATATTCATCCACCTCGTTTATTTTGATTTGAAGATATAAATGCTTATGTATATAGAAATCGCGATACTTTCAAGATTCCTTAATTTTTAATAATCGATTTTTGGATAAATCGTTATTTCGATCAGGTAAGATTATTTTCCGCAAAGAAATTATAAATTCTTTTTATAATTTCAAGTGCTACATAAAATTAAAGCATTGAAAAAAATTTGCGATAGCGCGATTAAGAAAACTAAGATGTTAGAAAATGTTTATCTATCATATTAATTACAGTTTGAAAATATAAACAAGCTGTATAAATTACAATACTTTCAAGATTCTTCAGTTTTGAATAATTGATTTTTACTACTATTGGATAAACAATTTTTATTTCAGTCAAATACGATTTTTCCCCAAAAATTGTGAATTGTTCTTATACTTTTGAATTCTATATAAAATTTCAGTATTTGAAAGACACTTGCAACAGTATGATTAGAAAATTAGCGATATTGAAAAATAATGTCCATCTCGTTAATTTTGGTTTAAAAATACATATTGTCATTTTGATCATTAAATAAAAATAATCGTTATCTTATGATCCGTCCGGGATCATTTCCTACAAGAAAAGAAACCCGGGACGATTCTTTTCTATAATTATAATTTCTAACAGGGGGGGAAACCACAAATCCGTGAATCACTGCTTATCGTGTAACGTCAAACATGACAAATGACAATTTCGTTTCTTTTTTGTCGATTGACGCGAGCTGCGTGATTATCACGTATATTCAGCCTGACTTTTCTAATAAGTTATATCTTTTTCCTCCACACGATTCTCATATAATCTCATATATTCTCATACATTCATCCGCGTATACTTAGTATCCGTCAAATCGCAATCGTTGGAGCTGCCGGTCGCACGGATTCCTCGCAGCAAATTACGCTCTGACAGTCGCGCTCAAATCACGTGCGACTACGCTTCGAAGCTCTACAAATCGCTGATCGTATAATTATAATGCATACATTCATGCGTCGAACAGGAAAAATCGGGCCACTTCGAAAGTGTCGAATAACGATGCGCTCGGCAAATTGCGCAAATAACGAGCAACAACCGCGAAAGAAAGAATTAGAAATATCAACCTGGCCTTCAATTAAAGCCGTTATCGTACCATATTGAAAAAAAAATTTGCGCCTTCGATACGGAGCCATACAAGGCAGTTATAGATCAATACGTTCGATTTTCCAGAAGGTACGATTTTTAGAAAGGGATTCGAATTGACAACCCCTTCAGGAATCGACAGTCAGTGTTGTTGACCGGAGTTGATGTTAATGTCCTTCCTCGCCGCTTATCCATTTCTATCAATATAGATTATTTTATTCTCGGTTTAACTTACTTTCTTTAGCTCTAAGAATTGGAAAAAGATACAAAGCAAGTTAAATCTTTTTTTGGTAGTATTTAACATTAACCATTAGCCTAGTCAGGGCTTTTTTGGCTGTCAGAAACCGTGCTCTATTACTTCTTTCGTTCCCTACGACCTTTGAGATTGAGTTTCTCTCTTTCATATAACCTTTCCAATACTCTTTAAGAAATTCCACAGTATTCTAAATGTTAATTTCTACCAATATGGATTAACTTTAATCTCAATTTAACTTACCTTATATCTTTTTTTTAAATTCTAGAATTGGAAAAAGATACAAGGTAAATTAAGCCGAGATTAAAGTTAACCTACATTGGTAGAAATGGACATATAGCCGTTCACCGGCGGAAAGGAGAGGATCGATCCTAGCACGCGAAGAAACGGCGCGCGCGACAGGTGCAGCGCGGAAGACGCGAGGAGTCGAGGAAACAGGTGCGAGAAAGAGAGAGAGAGAAGAAACGCGCGGCGAACGGCGCGCCGCTCTTTCTTTTTTTTTAATACCTGGCGTGGCGGCGCCGTCCTGCAGGAACGCGAGCCAGACCTTCGAGGTCTGCCAGAGCACCAGGCCGAGGACGAGAAGGAACACGAGGCGCCATCGGAAGCCTAACCCCATCGTCCCGGCTGTTGTCGCGGCGAGCGGCGCGCACGACTCTCCGCGCGGCGACGGCGGCGACGACGACGACGGCAGCGGCGACGGCGGCGGCGGCGGCGGCCTCGTTAGCGCGGGCTGACGCAACGTTTTCCAGTGTCAAACGCGCCGGCCGACATAGCGGCACGAGGCGCGCGCCAAGCGAGTGGATCCTCCGACGGATCACGTCTGATCTCGCAGTTCGCGAGCTGGACCGCGGGGACTCGACGAGATCGAACGGAATTTACTGCCGCCGCGCGTCGAATCGGACGTTCTCTCTTCTCTCCTTTTCTTTTTCTTCTCTTTTACGTTCTTGTCCTCTCTCGCGGCATGTAAAGATGCACGCGGTGCGTAAAGCCTGTATCAGATTACGAGATGAGATTGATATTGAGTCGCGGTGAAATTCTGCCAATTATAATCGCAGCTAATTGGAAGTAATTTTGCGAACTCCGTTCTGATTTGTCAGATTCCAATCTGATCTCGAGCCTTATCTGCTGATAAGTCTCCTATCAGAGTGCGCATTGAGGACTGCGGGTTGATGGAGAAATCTCGACCAATCGGATAATTCTGATCTTCTAGTCTGCTTTGTCCCGATTGTTGGAATTTTCAATTTTTAATTTGGGAATTACTCGAGTTTTAAATGGTTTAACCGTTTGTGGCTCGTTTTTTTCGCTAAGAAAAGTTTTATTTTAATGGATTGTAAATTATATTTTGTTCACAAAATTTTAAAGTAGCTTGTTTAAAAAATCATTGGTCCTCAGAGTTAATACAAATTTGCGTTTTGCTTTTTCCAATTGCACTCCTTGCGCTTTTCTTTTAATTTTCTCGCTATTTTTCCTATGCACATGACATCTCGTATCATTTATTCGTTTTAGTGCGACATTCTCAATAGCTCATAACTTTAATTTTAGCTTGTCATTTATAAAGTCAATATACATTGAATTTTTATGATTGACGATTACGAATTATACAGCAGTAATAATTAAATATAAGCCATTTTTTGTAATGTTTTCAATTTTAAAGAGTATAATGACAAGTGTACACAGTATGATAAATGAATAGTGTAGTAAAAATAGTAATTTCTATTCTTTGCCAGTCTTTCAGTAGTGACAAATTATTAAATTGCATATAATTTTATATATATATATACTTTTAAGTTAATAATATAATATTATCGTTATAACGATAAGACTAGAATTTTTCTTGTGTTATGAAATTTACTCATTTCTTTATGACTTGCAGATATTATAATTTTTAATATATATTTGCGATTCTGGCCATGTTGAGCTTATATCTTGATGCAAGAGATGATTATTTTAATTTTTATTGTTGTTTAAATATTACAGATATCTAATAAAAATATAAACTGAATGTCGCTTCAGAGACAATCAATAGCTGTCGCCGGCGTCTCATACCTAAAACATATTTGAGCGAAATGTAACAAAATTGATAATTATTTATCGCGATTATTACGCAACGCTTTGAGAAATAATGCTACAGTAATTAACATTGAATCATAATAAAAAGTTTTGATAGCATTTTTCTCTCACTGATTTATATTATTAATACAATTCTAAAAATTGTAAATAAAAAATATAAACTATCTTTATCACTCATGATTAATCTCAATGATGATTAATAATTAGGTTTTTTTATTAATTAAAAAGACATATGAAATTCAATAAAATAATTTTATTAATCAATAAGAATAAATCGGTAAGTAAATAGATTATTAATTGGCACTGATTTACTTGCACAATCTTGTTGTTGTAGACAAGATATACGGCCAATTGTCCAGCGATAAATTTTTGAGAGCCACTTTTGATGATTTTTGTCTCATCAAGATCATTTTACTTGAATTTAATTTCCTACGTTTTCCAGTTCTGCGAGGAATGTCCTGCATTTATTTTGAAGTATTTTAACAGCTTCTGTGAATAGTACAGCTGATGATAATGTTCCCACAGATTCTATGTTGACTAAAAAGTAAGAATATAAAAATCAGTTTATATACATATATAAATTTGTATTATATATAGATTTTCCAAATGTCATAAGCAATATATTTAACATTTAACGTAACATTTATGATTTAACGACTTGAGCTTTAATTGGGTTTTTCTTTTCGACAATTTCGAAATTATTCATACTTACAAATAAAATGATCCGTTATCCGACCCAGTTCCACGCAATTTTTTAATTGATCATAACGAAAGACGTTTCTGGTACAATTGTCGTAGCGAGCGTTTTTGACGCGCGCCTCGCGATATTTTTGACCAGAGTTCGCACTTTGTTCTACCACTTCTATCACATCGGGACTGAAACAACTCTGCAGAAGATCCGCGTCCTCATTTCTCACAGGCTTGATTAGCTTAATGACCGGTAAAAGGCGATATGATGCAGTGGCTAAACAATTTTTTTTATTATCAGCAATACTGATATAGATAAGACAATTTACTTTGAACAATTTAGAAATCTAAGACATGATATTTGTCTATCTATAATTAATCTATAATATTTGTATCATCAGGATACGAGTTGTAAAAAAATGTTTTATTCATAGTGCTCTTACGTACCCACAGGAGAAAATTTGGCGTGATTTTTGCCGATGCCTTTGACCGCGTGCATAAACACGTGGATTTCATGACCAGGACGCATTTTACATATTAATATGTCTTGTTCTAAGACGCCAAATTGTTTTGCTCCATTTGGAAACATATCTGCTTGGCGGCCTATTGGCACCCATTTAATATCTTTACTATAAACTGTAAAAAGAATGCTGCATGTTACTTTGTGAATATTAATATTATATTTAAAAACTAGCATAATATAAATCTGTAAAAGTATAATTTAAATGATAAAACGGTCGCTCATCAAATAAAAGACTTAGATTCAATTTCTAGTCATATCGTTTTATATATACATTCAAGTGGAAATATATTTAATTGTGATTAATTGTAATGAAACTCTATTTTGAGAGTCTGTATTTTATTTATATATTCTACTGTGAAATTAAGAAAGGAAGTAAATAAAGCCAAAGTTTGGAATTGGAAATTCAATAATGATAAGAAAAAGCAGAATTCAAAGTACCTTTGCTATTTTTGTACATATCCTCTGGAAGATGAGAGTTCTTCGGCGCTTGCGGATTCACACTACATGTGACTTTCAACTCATATCTCAAAGTATCTTGATCGCTGACCTCATCATCTGCTCTTCCGTTGTTCGAGGGATACTCGAATAATTTCGGATCTGCGCGAAGAGGTATAAGGCCCAATCTTGAAGGTAAAATACACATTAATTGGTTACATACAAAAAATGTATATGTATAAAGATGTAAAAATTGAAAAAAACCTATTTATTTTTCTTACCTGTGTGCAAGTACTTCATCTTGGAGCAAGCTAGTATTATTTACAATGTACACCTTCTCAATGGCCATACTTGGCAGTTCACTCAGAAGTATCCTACGAAATGCATTAGCTAGCGAAGTGTGGCAGCCAATTATATCGAATTCTATTTCTCTGTCCTGTTCCATTTCCTTTACTATGTTTATCTTTAGGTTCTACAATGACAAAGGTATTTTTACTTACACATATTGATATAAATATATTAATATAATTTTTTTCACGACATATTACCTTTTCAAATTTCTCCAGCGCTGTCAACTTGTCTGTAGTGTTAGGAGTATATTCCTCAAACTGTCAAAACAAATTTATGTTATAAATACATTGCATAAAATGAAATGCTTTTAGTGATTCTTAACAAACTTACACTTTCGTGTTCTTTCATAATCCATTGTGTATCCTGTTTCTTCTCCATTGTCTAATTATATTTTGATCCTTGAGGTTTGTTATATTTTCTTCTTTTCAGTAACAAGTAGCTCTAGCTATCTATTCGTAATTTTTTAATACCCGATGTTTCTTGGCCTGCGTTTACTCAAAAACTAGAAAAAGATACAAAGTCAAATCAAAATCAATCTACATCAGCAGAAATAGACATCAGACTTTAACGTAGTAAAACTAAATGTTATCAACGTGGCAAATCAATGTTATCAAACTTTCATAGCATTTTTATCACGTGTACTTGTATTCATACGAAACCCGATAGTTCCAAACCGGTGAAATATAGAAAGACTAATTGGATTCCCGCGCAGCCGGCAATTAATTGCCAGTTTGTTTTGACTTGAACTCATATTTCTGTTATCACGTGTTACTGTAATTATCGAACTTCGTATACAACGAGATGATACACCGCTGAAATAAATGTCGTCTTACCTCAAAAGATCTCAAGTATTCTTAAATTGGAATGAGAATAACCATGTGCCAACGTTTTCATCCTCACTGTGCTGGAGCATGGACGAATGAAACAACAGAAAGGAATGTAACACAGCATTGGCTTTTGCCACCGGCCGGAAGGGGGGAGTTAATCGCGCCATATTAAGACTCAACCTTCAAGTCCAAAAATATTTAAGCAAATACGAATTATGTAGGTTTGTATATTTGTATAAATTTTAACTTTTTCTATATCTTTATCTATTTATCATTTTACTCAGTAAAATATTAAAAAAATTAATATATTGCGCTTACATCATGAGTTTCAAGAAATAGCGTAGCCATTCAAAAGAGAAATTTTCTGTCTCAGTTTCAATTTCCATTAGCGAAACCACAGACAATTACCACATAACTCTCGAATTCGTATTTAAAAATGAGTCAAATATGAAATTATAAAATATTAATAATCAATTGATTGATAGAATGGAGCATCAGAGGCATCAAAGCCTGATGAAACGAAGTAATGAGGTAAGAGTAAAGAGATAAGAAGTTGAAAAGCTAATATTAGAAAGTTAGACTTCCCGTGGAAAAAAAAAGGATGTAAAAAGTATTATTCAGTATCATGAAAAAATCTTTTTGTTTTATTTATATACTTATACTTAATATTTGTTCATTCTGTAATACTTATAAAATATATTCAGACTTTTATTTACTTATATCTATACTTACATACTTGCAAAATATTAGTTTTATAATAGAACAAAATATTGCTGAACAAGTAAAATTTATTTGATATATTTATAGCACAGTTTAACACTAATGGTCTACCATTGTAATTTTGGTGTGTACTGTAAAAAAAATGTAAAAAAAATCAATGTTACTTAAAGCACATTTCGTAATATTTTTGCAGCATCTTCTGTGATCAATTTTTCGTTTTTCATCTTAAAGCAATCCAGCAGGGAAAAAAGTATCGTGTGCTCTAGCCTTTAATGACCAAATGTGAAAAAGCTGTAATTTTGTTGGTTAATCAGTTGTTTCGATCCTTGTGACTTTTATAATCTCTTTCTTCTGCTCTTCAAATTTTCTTTTTATGAAAGTCAAATTTAAAACAGACATATATTGTTTCTCATTTTCGTCGCATGAATCTAATTTATCTTCCTTTTCCGTTACAAAATCCTTATCCGTTAGATTAAAATCTTCAATGTCTCGACTAGATCAATTGTTTGCTAATGGTTCTTGTTTGATAATTGGTTCAGGTTCTTGTTTGACAATTGTTTCAGGTTCTTGTTTAATAAAGGTTTCAGGTACTCCGGTTGAATTTTGTTCTTGTTCAGATGTGATGTATATTGGTTCAATTTTTATTTTTTCTTCTTCAAAATCTTCTTCTATTACTTGATCAATGTGTGCTGGTTGCCAGATTTCATTTTCCTTGACTAATGGTGAGACATTTTCTCCAACATTGTCATTTTCATCAGCATTTGATAAAGGATCTTGCTTTATTGATCTTGGATCAATAAAAGTTCCAGGTTCTCTATCTTCGGGGCTTTTCTCCGAAGATAATCTCCTTCTTTTTGAAACGGGGATCTTTTGTTTCGGCCCGTCGCCATGTTGATTACCCGAATCTTCCTCGTCCATGATCCTTTTCGTTCGGATCATTGAATCTGTCGCCGCCTTTCTTTTTTGTATATGTCTCTCTGTTATTTGCTTACTAGAGTTGTTTCTTCTTTGTTCAGACAATTTTCTTCCTAGTTCGGAAAATGTTCTTGTTATTTCCAGATACATCTCTGGCATCACTGTATACGCTGTACCCACACTTACTGTCGTAGTGGTTTTCATTGTCGATATCTCCCGTTCAAAATTCTCTTCCAGGTTTCTTTTTATCCACTGCGGTGTCGCGATTCCTGCTATTTCGTCTTGCTGTTGTTGCTGAATTGTTTCTATCGGGTATACCGCTCTTGCTTGCGGTGTTATTTGGTTCACTGCTTCCGCACTATAAATCATAGGCATCATCGTAATTTCATTACCGTTTATCACTGTGTCCATACGATATATCAATCGTTCTTCATTCTTGTCTTCCCGCAAGTCCTTTATGGCGATCATTGACCTCATCTCCGCCAGTACCTCGCCGGTTGCCTTGTTGGTGAGTTTCGTCGGTTCTCCTATGAATACTCTGCGTCCTTGTTCCTTTTCGATCTCTGCTACTTGCTCGAATATCGCCTTTTCCCGCGCTTCTTCAATTTTCCTGGTACCTGATCTCTGCCAAGACATCATACGGTCAAATATCAATATGTTATGGCCTCTTAGGAGCGAAGTTACTTCAAAACATAAAGTTGCATCTGCAACCTTCAAAAATTTTTCTTTGAGCGAAACACGTCCGAACACGTTTGCTAATTACCAGTTCGCGAATTACCTTTTCCCGCGCGAAATCCACGTCGGGTATATCTTCGCCCTGCTTCTTGAGATTCTCGATGAGCGTTAATGACCTCTCGTACACTTCGAGTGATCCCTCGACTGGCTTCTTCCGCAACAGCCGTCGTATTCGCCGCTCGCAATATCTTCTTATTTTCTCGAGAACTTCTAGCTCTTGTTCTCTCAAGCTCGTCATTGTAGATTCTTCTACGGTGCTCGCTCGACTGGAATCAACTGGAATCTTCCGTGATCTTCCGTGCAGCGTGCATTCGTCGTGGCTTTTATACTTTACAACTTTATACGAACTTGCTCGCACGTGCCCGCCGTCCGGCCGATTCGCGCACTGTAAAGCTAGGTCTATATTCGTCGTATCACAACATCGCGAGCGTCACAATCGTTACGCGTGGTCCACACTATAGATAGCGTTACTTACGCCGGTGCAAATTCTCTGAGAGTTTGTCGATCCTATGTTTTTGCTGCATGTACCAGAATGTAAATAAAAATGTAAAGTAATAACGCGCGACTTGAGTTCCACGCGTCTGGCGATTATGGTCGATCTGGATGAGTACAGAGAGGGTGTACGACAGATCAAGCGATACGCGGCCGCACACAATGTTTCGGAGGCGCAAACGTCGGAAATATTTCGAGCTTGCTTTCAGCAGCTAGAGGCCAAGTATTCGACGAGCTCGAAGAGACCGTCGAAGCTTCTGCGAATTGTTTCGTCGGTCGCTTTTATCTCCATCGTATGTTTGTATTTATGCCAAAGCTGGTTGAACGTTTTATTTATAAGAATCTCGCAGAATTCCATTTATCCCACTTTATATGTATTGCGCAAAGTGGCTGTACCGATCGTCAGCCTGTATCCGTCGTTGTCTGGTTTGTAATTCATCATATCTTTTCTAATATAAAAAAATAATCGTATATTTAAAATAATATAAATATAATTTATTGTTGTATAAAACTGCTTAAAATTTTAATAAAGAAAGAAGGAGAAGACAAACACTTTGAAGCGTTTATAATATCAAGTGGTCATATTTAGTAATATTTATTATTTCAGTCATATTTAGTAATATTTATTATTTCAGAATTGTATGATGAATGGTGCTTGATAGAGAATCCGTATTTCTATGTCAATGATATGGACTGCTGGCCTTGTACTGTGGTCCATTCTGTACTAGACTTGACTGGACACAATATCAGCAGGTCCTTCAACGTTGGTATACCGTACACTAGGGCGGAAAATAACACGAAGGTCAAGATGAAAGATCTAGCCAATTTATATTGGAATAACCGAGGCATCTTTGACGAAGATGCTAAAAGAATCTCTTCTAACAACGAAACTTTCAAGTTAGCTTACACATCAATTCAATCTTTATAGAACTTTAAATTGTAACAATAATATCAAATTAAACTGTACATTATATTCTTGCATAGAATTATCCGTGACGTTATGGACAACAGAATGGATATGTTTCGTACGACTTCCCTTGCTACTCACATATCTTGGAGAGTAAACCGTATGAAACCCAGCAGACTACTCCGAAAATTATTCCCAAGGCCAGCGGAGACTCCGAATTGGTGGAGTCAAGGCACAGAAAAATATTTTTTTATCGATGAATTGGGATCACCACCTTATTCATTGGTACGTGCGCTTTTTCATTATCATATCTTAACTGTGATGATAATTTATAAATTTCCAGCCTAATCCTGAGTGCAGCAATATTATGATACGGTGCGTAGCTGGCGCAAGACTGATAAAACTGATTCCGAGCTCGGAGTGCGCTCAACATTGTAGATCTTTGACCATTTTACTGTCCGCTGGACATACACGTGAGTATTAGAGAATTTACAGATGATCATACTCTTTTTTTATTTATGTATTATATATTTTATTTTCTTTTATGTTTGTAAGTATGGTACAATTGGTGGTATTGGAGACCCGTGAGTCTACCAGTGTACAATGCTACTGATCTTTCTATTGGTTATTTAACTTCGTTTTGTTGATATCACCGATAAGAAAGACATTGTGGATATGTGCCAAAATGATGCAGCCAATAACGACGAAGCATATATTTAATAAAATTTGTATGTTAAGTTTATCTGTATATTCTTTTTTTAATTTGCTTAAATTTCAAACACTGATGTATATATTCGCGCGTATAAGATTTTTGCAGATTTAAATTTTAAATCGAATATTATTTTTGATACAATAATGCATGAAATAAAAAATAAAATTTAGATACAATTCGGCTATCACATACAAGAGATTCCTGAGATCCTCTCCCCACGTAATATTATCTAAAATAAGCATATTTGTGACAGTCATAATAAAATAAGTCGGTTTTTCATCTTACATACATTTTCATTCTTAAACGAAGTCTCCACATAATCTAAGCTACACTTGTAGAAATAAATATATTACAAACAATAATAAATAAGTTATGCGGTAATTGTGCTCGCGGAAATTTGTCGTACTATTTCGTATGCATAATCCATGTGTCCAAATGCAAATGATTGGATATACAGTGCGAAAAAGCAGACCCTAATCCCTCATTCACATTTGATGTAATTTTTTTTAATTTCCTAAGAAATTATCTCTAGCAATAGAATATTTCACTCCATGAAATACTCGATCGGAAAGATCCACTCATCGTAATATCAGAATGTCATCCTGATAGTATTGTCAATGGAGTTTACTCGAACTTCTCCTCGAACTTCTGCTTGTACAGTACAGGTAATAAGGACAGCAACGCAAACACGCACAATATGATTACACTATTCCACGACCACGCGTCGCTCGATGATGTGAGCTTGTGCAACGTCTGGCCTGCCTGTATGGCAACGAAGGAAGGCGGCGCGACACCGAAGAAAGTGCCGACGGTGAACGGTACCATCGGCACTCCGATCACTGGACTAGCCAGATTAATGAACCAGTTTGGCAGTATCGGCGTCATCCGAAGGAACAGCATATAGTTCAACAGATTATTACGATGTTTGTTCACGATAATGGTCCATTTGTTCGCCTTTTCCGGAAAGTATCGGTACAGCAATCGTCTGCCCAGTAACGAGGACAGCAAGTAGCACAGGGTAGCGCCGATCGCGCTGCATGTGCACACAAGTAGCAGTGCGACCGGAAAGCGGAACAGAAATCCGGATAGAATTGAGAGAAAAATGGAGCCGGGAATGGCGAATGTTTGCAGGCTATTGAGATGTGATGTAAGGAATACATTGTGTACTAAAATGTAATTGGAAGCAAAAAAATACGATTAGAGTTAAGGATACAAGATGTACGTGACAAGCAGTCCGGTCAGTACTTGGAAGTAATATAAATCCTTGTATCTTTCTAACAGTTTCCCCAGATTCTTGGCATCTTCTATATCAAGCGGCAGCTTCATATATTGCTTTTCATCTCTATGAAAAAAGAAGATATACAGGAAATTTATATCTGATATAAAATACATAAAGTGTGACTGCAAAGGTATATTGATAAACAACCGTTCTTACTCTTCTAATTCTGGAAAACTTGTGTATACGTAAAATAATGCACTCAGTGAGGCTACAAAGATGAGTCCAACAGTTATTACTGTTCTTCTTGTCGATGCTTCACCATTGACTGCTGTGGGCACGCCTATGAAATATATAAGAAATATATAATTTAAAATTAAATATATTTAATATAAACTTTAATTTTTTAATTGTAACTTTCTTATACATGAAAAGAGTTCTCAATAAAAAAAAGGACACGTCACATTTAGATTTCGAAACAAAAGAGAAACTAAAATATATTGGAGTAAACATACAAATCAAATTGGGGATATTTGAAAATTACATCAAATCCATAATAAATCTCATATAAATTCTAAATATATTTATATAAAATTATAAATATAAGAGGATCCTTCACGTGGGTTCACTGAGTTTTCTTAAACCATCGCCGAGTTACTTACTCATTTTTACACGTGTCACTTTGCGAGTGCGTCGCGCCACTTCCCGACTCGTTTCCCCCGCAAAAAGCAAATCGCGTGATCCTGCCTCACCTGATCTCACGTCAGCCTGCGCGCTCATCGCCTTTCTCCGGATATCGCTCCCGCGAGCTCGGTTCCCAGTCCTTTTCATTTAATCTTGTCTCAGCGCATATCACATGAACGCAATTGACGTACAGTACCCGCGTCAGAACGACTGCACCGACTACTCGCTGAGAGAGCTTCGAGATACAACGCCGATAACAAGTTCCGAAAATCAGCTGACAACCTCGTGTTGTCTCGGCATTGGGCACGTTTGGCCATAGACGTATAATCGACAGAGATAGACTCGCGCGCTTTCAGAGGCGTGAAAGCATTAATAAGAGGAGGCAATAAGAGAATCTGAGAACATATCGACGATCGATAAAGCAGTGATGAATAAAATTAATTAAGAACATTTTTTCATAAAACTCAACATTCCATTGTCCCTGATTGACTTTAATCGTAAAATTAAAAATGAATTTAAAAAATAAAAAATAAAGTTTTACTAATATACGTTATGGTTGTTATAATGATTTTTCTACTCTTTTTCTTTTCGTTTCGAAGTAAAATCATTTTAACGACCGTCTAATTATGTAAGGAAGTATTTGTATCGCTTAAGAGCCAATTCCACAATTTACTTTAACCGGAGTTTAACTAACGATATCCAATAGGAAAATTTATTTTATACAAAAACTCGCCTATTGGGTATCGTTAGTTAAATTCCGGTTAAAATAAATTGTGGAATAAGGAAAACAGAATGCGGAATTTGTTGAAAAGTTTGCCCCTCTAGGTGTAATGATATAATTGTGGTTTGCGATGCGACTCGCATGATATATTTCAAGCGTAACCCGACAGGTCTTTTTTTACTCTTCGATCAGAATTATGAAGAATATTCTCGTCTATTTCGGTACTTCCTTTCCTTTCCTTTCTTACCACTCTGCCGCTCTTCGAGCAGTTGAAAAGTGGAAGCCACGAGGCTTTACGTGCACAGGATACGATTAAAGTAATTTCTTTCTTGGCGATACTCGATCGAGAAGCATTAAAGATTTAATTGCTCTTATTCCTCTTATTTCTCTTACATTGAGGCTTTAAAATAATGCATGTTTTAGAAAGTAAAGGATCTAGTGAAAAATTTAAATTTTTTTCATTTTTCAAGAATTATACAAAATCAATTTAAATGATCCAATCCAAATAAATATTAAATTTATATATAAATATATAAATCAAATATATATATATATATATATTTACATATAAAATATTAAATATATACTTATATTTAATTTAAATTAGAAACTAAAGGAAAGAAAATATAACACTGGCTATTATTGTTATATTTTCTTCCATTATAAATCTCCAGAGTCTCACGTTTATTGTTAAAATGCAATTTATTAATACACCTTTTTTTTTCATTTCTACATATTTTTCTTTGTAGTGTTCAATGCGACGCAACCCCCGGTGATATTTGATATAATAACGTCAGAAAGGAATACGGAAGCGGGCGGAAGGACCGAGAGAGAGAAAGAGAATGAGAGACCGAGAGCGAAGGAAGTAGGTAAGCTCTCTCTCCTTCGTTCTCCTGACGACAGACCAGCTCCAGATGCTGTCTGCCGAACTAAACGCAGCAAACGTTTGTCAAGATCACGCCGGGGTGATACTTTGGGACATCCCGCCGTGGGAAAAGACAGGAAGTGGAAACGTGTCCTGTGTGTGGCACGTATCCGTCAGAAATTGCCTGGACCGGCTCAGGAGCGGACTCGGTGATTTAAGAAGATTCAAACTGTACTTTTCGTCACGGACGTTACTCGGGCTCGAAATAATTACATAATAGAGACATCTACGCAAAATATTAGATAATATTAAAGACGAAACAAGAAACTTAAAAGGTATCAAATATTAATAACATTAAGTTAAATATTACATTAATTAATGATGTTCTAGTAATATTAAGATTTTAATATTATAATTATATAATATTTATGTTGAGAATATGTGGCTGAAAATTAAGAGAACGTTCTCGGAGACTAAACTTTCTTTGAAATGTAATTTATTCTTCTTATTAACGGCTCGGTAACAATTTCGGGTCGTCGGGTGACCACTCGCTTTGTGTATAATTATATACATACATCGCATTCGCATGCATACATATTTTTGTTAAATGTCAATTTAGAATTATTCGAGGACGTTCATCAGAAAAATCGCGTTATCACGCTCGTGCTTTGCTTCGAAAAACTCCCGAAAGTCGCGTTATCACATATATCTGTACACGATGTACTTCAATTTTTAAAGACAGGCGTGATAATTTTAAGGCTATAATTTAAGATTTAGAGTCCACGAGGGAGCGGGTTGCGAAGAAATGGAAATCAATTCACATCCCAGGTAGAACAAAAATTATAAAGCTAAAGCAGTGATAAAATGACATAATAATGACATTTTGGTGTCATTTAACATCTTTGTGATTTCTTGTTCTACCTAGGATTTCGTCTGTAAGAACGAGCGGCGAGCGCCTAGCGAATAATATCGCCGATACGATTTGACTTCCGCCCCGCGGCTTCCGAGAGCAATAACGCGCGCATATACGTATCTACGCTTCGTCACCGTTAACTAGTCTCGCTCCTCCGCCCGTTTCCTTCCGTTTCCCTAATTCCCTTTCCCGAGTCGTAACGCTCGGCGGGCGAGCGGCGCGAACGAGACGATATATTAAGCCTCTTCGACGCGGGCGCGGGAATAAATTTACACCTGTAAGTCCGAACGATATCGCGCAGATCGCGCCGGAGTAACGAGGCCCCGCCCGCGATCAGGCACCCGAAATGATAGAGACCGCCGGAGCGTTATCGTCCCCTCCCCCTCTTCCTTTCGGTCGATCTATTATGCAATTCGGCATGGCGTGCGCGCAATTTGCGCGTTCAGCTAGATTCGCCGGGCAGATTAAAGTGAGCGCGCGCGCGCGCGCGATCGCGCCGGCCACGTGCTTACCCACGTGCAGCGACGATAATTAGCCAGGAATGCAACAGAGTCGTAATGAGATCGGGATCCGCGAGAGAGATCGCGCGGGGGATACGTTACCCCCCGGAGATGATTAATAATGCCGCTCGATATAATTAGTCGCACATATCGCGCGCTAATATCTAACGGCGACGGCTTCCTGGTCAATTCGACTTGAGATGCGCTCTAATCAGCGCGCGATTAAAATCTCGTCGGGAGACGCGAAGGGAAACGGGAGAAAATTAATGACAGCGTTTTTATTTAAGTTGACTTGTTTAAATCATTGGTCGATTTAAATAATCCTGTCAACTGATTTCGCTTATGAAAAATGGAAAAAGATTTAACAGGAAGAATGAGTCACGTCGATATTATCTTACAGTTGCGAATCCGCGTTAAAAGGATTGATTGTTAAGGCAGGCTTTCTTAAAAAGAACTGAAAAGAATCTGAAAGCGACACTATTTTATCTGCTCGATTAAATCTCCTTTTATAAGATAATTATTCCATCGAGGTTTCATTTTACCTGTTTGTATCGTGCCGGCGATAGTTTCAAATTATGTGAACTACATAAAAATTACTACAGCTCCAAAAGTAGCCAACTAAACTCGATACGCCACAGTTGAAAAGTGAATCATCACTGTTACTCCAAAGATCATATTTATTACAGTATTTATTACAGCACAATTTTTTTCGTTGTTTTCTTTTCTCCGCGCGACGGTTCACGTCAAATTTGTCAAATTAATTAATCCTCCCTTTTCTGTCTGAATCACAGGTAATGAGAAACGACCAGTCAACCAGCCGGTCGACAGTTGAACATTCCGCTCGGCTCTAGGGTTAATACCACCGTGGAATGCAGGGGAACCGAGTTAGACGGAGACGGGATGACGTGCTGGACCACTCCGCGCTCCGCGCCCGTTATCTCCCGCGGGTTTAATCATCTCAGGTAAGAGAAGAGATGGTGCTTTTTGTAACGTAAGACCGGAGAGTGGTGCAGAACCTGTCGGGGCCCTTCAGTCCCCTCCCTCGCGCGGAGATCCTGCGGCAGCTTCTTTTCTTCCTCTCTATCCGGAGAGAATTTCCTCTCCTATCGACCAGACCGTGCCGATCGCAATGGTCCCGCTGCTTCCTCCGTCTCAGGGGCGCTTTATCGCATTTACGAACCCTACAGCTCGTATGCCTTACTTCTTGATGAATAAATAAATAAAACATGTATAAGAATCGTAGTTATTGACACATCATTATGGATCTTTCTGAAAGTTTATAAATTTAGATATAAAGTGAATGTATTATGTTAATATTAAATTATGTTTCGAAGTGTTTTGCACACTTCTTATTATTCATTATAGAAAGATTGTTTTAAGGAAACGTATGTTTTCATAAACGCGCGAATCTTTCTTTTTTTTCATATAAATTTCAGAAATGATCCCTCTATGAATATAATTCTTTTTTTCTTGAATAACTTATTTTATTATAGTATTATAAAAGGTGATTATAGATGCTATTCTATAAAGTCTTTTACTCCATAATTTTTATAACTGTATTTCTATCAAAAATCGTACAAACGTTCTTGTATTCCCTTTTTTCATTATATAATCTGCTGGAATATAAAAAAAAACCTCTACATATAATTATATAATTATGCATATTTTTTTATCACACAAAGTGATACATAATAATTTATCTCGACAGAACTTACAATTCAACAAGAGGATACAATACTTATCGCAGCGCGCTTACAAAGCTACATTTATCCCAAATCTTCTTACGTAGCAATTCCTACAAAATTACTCACAAGCGGAGCCGAAGTTCTCTCAGTCGCCCAATAAATCACGGGGTGCCCTAGATCGCGGGCCTAAGCAATAAAACGTCCCTGCGTCTCTCTCGATATCCTTCTCTTCACCTCCCTCTCTCTCTCTTTCTCTCCTGCTCCATCTCTTTCCGCGCGCACGAAGGAAACGCTCCCTCTCTCCCTCTCTCTCTCTCTCTCTGTCCCGTCCGTCCGTCCGGCTCGCCGCGATTAGGTCGTGGGCGGAAATCAGTATAACTAGTCGCGTCGCGACCGCGCGATGGTACGGACGTTTTCCGTGCGTTGCGCGTGCATACACACACGGTGTCTCGCGAGGAGAGCACTCCGGCGTACCGTTTTACACTCGCGACTCCGCCGTCGCTCAGACGTGACAGCGTTGACGGCGTCGCGACGTCGCGTTTCCGCGCCTGTCGTTTTTAAACTTCGTCCACCGATCTGTTCATTTTTCCCGGAAAGTTTAGACGGCACGCCGGTCGTCGCGCCGTTGTCAGTGAGAGGACCGTCGCCGGGATCGTCCCCGATCCCGCGGCACAGTGGCGATTCGCGGGAGATTGTCACCCGGGGCTGCTGCGACGCGTCCTTCCCCTCTTCGTCCGCCCTTTCTTCCGCCTCGTCGGCTACGTCGGCCTCGGATTACATCATGACAGACGCGACACCACCGAAGGCAGCGTGAGTATGTGCCGGCCTGGCCGGCGATATCTAATGCGATCGGCGGCGACATAATCGCGGCCACTCTCGCGCCGACGATGCCGGATCTCGCGCGAAGGGGAGAAAAATGTGTCGTGCCCGACATACGTAAATCGGAAAATGTAGACTTCATTTTTGGACTTCACGTTCGGAGACAAGGTACCTGTAGACAAGAGACAAACAGGAGTGGTCGATCAAAGGTCGCCAAATGTTGTAATATTTTCGTTGGAAACTTGATTTCTGTCGTATTCTTCGAAGATTTTAACATTAATACTATTTTTTTATAGTCTATCGGAGTATTTGGTAATAGAAAATTGCACAATTTATTCAATTACATTCATTATAATACATTACATTCAATTATATTTATTGTTGTATTATAGTCAACCGAATCACTTGACTAATATTTCATTTATCTCTTCATCACTTTCTCTTTTCATTTTTGTAATGATTTTTTTTGTTCGTCATTACTTCTTTCAAGTACATAAAGTTTCTAACGATTTTACATTTGTATCATATAGTGAAAGAAAAATATAGTTACTTTTGAGCCCAACCACAATTTTATAGTATTTCTAATGATAATTATGACAAATAGTTAAGTTAATCATATTTATTGTTAAAAATATTATAAAATTATGGCTGGTCCAAAGATAACTATATTTTTCTCTCAGTGTATAGATCGCCGAGAGGATTTGAAAAGTAACAATCGCCCTACAAACTATGGAAACACTTCTTGCTCGCGTTTCAGGAATTTAGACCAAATTTCCCAAAATCCTAATTAATCGTTAAAATATCATTTTAGTGATTAATTACTGGTATATGCAACGTGTATTGTATTTCCCTTTTCAGTGATTTGTGAATATATATTTAATTCTAATTTCACTAATAATAATGTGTATAATTAACAATTTATGTAATGTTTTTTTTATTAGATTATTGACTGACGCGTAACAATTATAAATAGAAGGCATCGTTGCAGGCAAATCAGGTGCATTCCCGACGGCGTCCGGATTCGAGCTTGCGCGCGCGGGACATTAACGCGTGGCGGTTGAAAACAGGTGCGACGACGTGCACGCGGGGCGAAGCGTCGCGTGCTAAACTCGCGAGCTGCGTTTTCGATGTAAACAGAGCCGATTTCCCGAAATCCGCCTGCCCGCCTGCCGCTCCTTCCCGGGGAAGGCCGGGAGCTATTATCATCGCGTATCCGCTTCGCGTTTCCGCTCGTTCGCGGCGCGGCGCCGCGCCGCGCCGCGCCGGTATATAAAACACGTGGCCGGTATCCTCCGTGCTAAAGTGGAGCTATTTTTTTCGCTGTTTATTGAAGATCCCGCTTGGAAATAAACCGCGTGTGCGCGCCGGTACCGGCCGGTACTCGTCGAAAGGCCAGAGACGACTGCCGGCTTCGTCCTTGCCGTCTCGCACGATTGTACTCCGTTTGTTCGAAATTTATGGACACTCCAGCAGTTTCTTTTCATTACGCTTGCTGCAGAGCAGCTTGGAGCTAACAACTCGATAACGAATTCTCCGAACTGAAATTGGCACATCCGTAATAAAGAATATCGATTTATCAAAATAATTATATGTATTATTTAATATAATTTAACATATTAAACATCAAACATATTGATAATGATATATAAACAATATTTTAATAATTAAAATTTTATAGAAAAAAAAAGAAACGAGAAAATTACATTATTAGTGTTTAATATAATTTATAAAAATGTCTCATTTTATATCAATTTAATAGGAATT